>JAGSMP010002290.1:0-53973 GCA_029286625.1 Parnassius orleans
ATAGTGAAAGAGTTTTAGCGAAACATTCAACAAAAGTTCTCGACCAGCACCGTATTCACCTGATATGGCCCGTCTGACTTTTTTTATTTCCCAAGTTAAAATTACTACTTCGAGGAAAACGTTTTGAGTCAGATAGAAGCTTATAACAAAAAAATTCGCTGAATGAGCTAAAGCCATACCGCAAATAGCCTAAACGAAAATGTATGGAAGATCAGTGAAGCGTTGGAGATGTTGTATTGCAAGCGATGGGGCCACTGAAGGCGATAAAATAAATTTAGATGAATAATTTGTATTTTTGTTTTATTGACAAATTCCTCGATATTTAGTACATAGAATGTACATAAATATACCAAAATAGTTTCACAATTGCCAAAGATGGAACACACCTAGAAATAAAAACGTACAGTTGAATTCTAAGTTAAATTCTCCTCTTTTTTGAAGTTGGTTATACGTTCTAATTAACAAAAATAATATGAAAGTTTTAAGTAGTCTGTTTAAAGTATATACTATAAAATAAACTTGGAAGGTACACTCGCTGCATCCGATTCATCCGCCTCCAGACAGAAAATAAGATGTCCTGTGAAGGCATTTATTGTCTAAAGCTCAAGTTAACGAGCGTGCATGCATTTCTGAAAAATTATTCGCAGCTGGAAAACTATGGAAGCTAACAATCTTTAAAACGATTTTCTTTATTTATTTTCTTTATATGATTAGAAATCATATTATCTTATTTTCCTCCTCCTTTTATAAGTTATCATAATGTTCATATCCATAAAGCTGTGAATTTGACTTTGACTTTTTTGGCTAAATGTGTATGTACATATGTATATACGTTTACAGTTACGTTTATACGTTTAAAGTCCTCTGCTGAACTTAGGCCTCCCACATTGATAGCTTCATAGGGGGGATATTTGCCATAGTTGCCACGCTTGGCAAGCGAGTTGGCAACTGCAGTTTTATTTTTATTTTAGTCGTTATTAGGAAGAAGCTGCTGTTTCCCTCTGTTACCTCTTACGACACCCACGGGGTGATGTGGGGTAGTGGATATTCTTTCACCGCTACTACACGGCATGTTAGTGTCTATATTTAAAAATAACGCTGGTCGGTGACAATTTAGTGTTTGATAGGAAGCAGCTTTGTTAAAAATTGTCATAAATATGACAGTATTAAAAAAAATGGATTTAAATTTATAGATAGCAAGCCAGACGTCTACACAATCACAAATCTAATATAGCATTACTCACCTTTTACAACATGCTAGGTTAGCACATTTTTTGTTATAAATCCAGATAAATATTGAACCTTTAAGTCCCAAACCTACACGGGATACTATTTTATATAATGTTATTTACACTATACATAAACACATCTACGTATGACTCAAAGATATTTAAAGTAGACAAACTGTCTCATTTTAAGAATCAAATAAATTTTAATTTTAATCAGAAGAATAACCTGGAAGACCGAGTTACACTCAGCGAAAAAATATTATCTCAGGGATACAAACTAAATCTATATCTAAAGGTTGCTAATTAAACTGACTTCTATTTAATAGAATTATTCTCCTCTAAAAATCTAATCACTGTCCTCTGAATTACTAAGTCAGCAACCATCAATGCGCGTCTGAAAAATACTATTTTAGTCACTATATATCTTCGATGTAAGCTAAAACCTAACCTCACCTAACCTCACTTTACCTAACCTAACCATAATCAGTTGGAATTTAATTAACTCAATAAACTAATTTTCCTTTTTCAAAATGCCGTTTCTCATTTTTCTGCTGCTTAATAACAAAATCAGAGGTTGGTTTTCGTGGCCAAAAAAGTATTCTGTGGCTTCACATGGGCTTCACTTGTAATTCCTCTTAACTAAATACAAAATTTCATCTTAGACCCGCCCGAGAATCAATTATATATACAAGAATTGCTTGTTCAGAGTAATAAAATTAATTCAATTCTCATTTTATGTTATTGAATAGAATGTGTATTATTGAAAAACTGAAAGTCGTTTATGCTTTTAAGTGGAACTGCTTTACGCCTAGGAGTACGTCTTATAGTAGGTTACCCTCTTACCTATTTTGCCGCCAAATAGTCTGTACTGCTGTGTTACGGTTTGAAGGGAAAAAAGAGCCAGTATAAATAAAGGAGGGCCAATGCATCTTTAAACTTCTTTGTTTGAAGTTGGCTGTAGTTGAAGCTACTGCAGTAGCCACTTATTATCAGGTGGATTATTAGTTCATTTGTCGCTTCAGTTTTATAAAATAAAACCTCTGTCCTGAAAAGAACCAGCAAGAAACCCAGCTGGATCTTTTCAATCATATTTCTCCAGGAATAAAAACTGTCAGTACGGAATCACTATACCTGCTAGGTGCCCCGTTGTTTTTCGATAGTATTAAACCAGTTTTAAAAACAAACAACAAACAAACCACGTTGATAAATTGTATAAATTAAGCCCCCAAATTGCGCTTACTATCTTAAAATATTGTCTACTTGTACCTAGATTTACATACTTACCCCGCTCGAGTCCAGTCTGGAAATGTTCGGATATTTTAAAAGATATTGATAATAATCTTAAAATAGCTATAGAAAAAATTCTAAATTTAACTTTAAATACAACAGCCTGGACTCAAGCTACTTTACCTATAAAATTTGGTGGTATTGGTGTGAGAAATCTTTCTAGCGTTGCATTGCCTGCTTTCCTTGCTTCCGTGCATAGTGTCAGTAATTTATGTAACATAATTTTAAATAATAAAGTAGACCTGTGCTTTACTACGGAGGCAGGGCAGACATGGCAAGCGCTCTGTCCCGGCGAAAATGTTCCACTGGAAATTAACCAACAAAAACAGTGGGATATTCCGTTTGTACAGAGGGTGCAGGAAGATTTGTTTCATAATTTCCATAATGACCAAGATAAGGCACGCCTTCTAGCTGTTTCGACTAAGGAATCTAGTCACTGGTTACACGCGTTACCATCAAGTAATCTCGGCACATTACTTGATGGGGAAAGCTTGCGCATCGCTGTAGGAATCCGACTAGGAGCGGCGATTTGTCAACCCCATCAGTGCCCCTGTGGTAGCAGCGTCGACAAGTTTGGGCTCCACGGACTTTCTTGTAAGAAAATTACTGGTAGGTTTTCACGGCACGGTTCTTTGAACGATGTCATCCGAAGTGCTCTTGTCTCTATAAATGTTCCTTCGGTTTTAGAGCCTTGTGGAATATTTAGAGACGATGGCAGGAGACCCGACGGTATGACATTGGTCCCTTGGGAGAGAGGTAAAGCCCTAGTGTGGGATGCCACATGCGTAGACACTTTGGCGGCCTCTCATCGAGATGACTACATATTTGTGCCATTTGCTGTAGAGACTATCGGTCCGTGGAGTCCAAGTGCGGTGAAGTTCTTAAAGGAACTCCATCCGCGGCTGGTTGTTGCTGCTGGTGATAAGAGGAGCTGGCTTTTTTCTCGCGCAAAGGCTAAGTATAGCCATTCAGCGGGGAAACGCAGCCAGCGGCACGATATCGCGTGGAATAGGACTATTTGATAATTAAATTACTAGTTTTAGTTTTTATTATTATAGTTATTAAAATTCCAATCCGTAATTTTAATGTTTGATAGAATTGGAGATGGTTTCTAATAAATTGCAGTACAAACTAAAAAAATCTAATTAACTAACGTGGCACAGTGACGCAAACGAGTCCCGGACTCCGACACTAAAAGACGTTATAGAGTTATATATATTATTACAATAAATAACAAAGAATAACGCCTATAATCGTTCATTAGTTTCCCAAATGAAATGAACTCTCACGGAGAGGGCTACAAATAACGAATCAGATAAGACCTTGACGTTTATTAACATCATTAAAAACATTTATACACCTATTTGTTTGTTTTCTTTCTGGTTTTTTCTTCAGTTTTAGAAATACTTTGTTTCCAAAATATGATATTGTTTCGAACTTCTTAATCAGCATGTAAAAGCCCACCAAAAGAAAGAAATTAAGATCCTTATCTGAAGCTCAGACCAAGAAAGAAAGAAAGACGAAGTACTGCGTACATAATTTATTTTATTTAATTTTGAATAGTTTGTAGATATAATCGTTAGATAAATTATTTAATTTTAATAGATATTTGTACAATTTTTAAAAGAATTAGAATAAATATTTTAGAAAAAATACTTGAATTTACCATAGTAGCCACAAGCTACTACTCCGTAGCGCAGTGGCTTAGCAATGAGTAACAGCACTAAGGCCCGCAGGTTCGAATCTCGCACGGAAAAAGTGTTTGTATGATCTACAAATAATTGTTCCTGGTCTGAATGCTTGTCTTTGTGAAATTTATTTATGTAAACAGTCGTCACGATACAGCAGAAAATCCTAGAGCGGAGGTAACGGTTTTTTTCTTAAAGATAAAGTAGGGTAAAACATTTCAATTGTAGGACAAGCCTTTGATTTTCTGATGAAAAAGTGTGTTATCCAGCGGGTCAAGTCCGGAAAGGGCCTAAAAATTTGATAACGTGAAAAAAGACTCGATATACGTTAATAGCGGCGTAGCGCAGCCATAGGTCCATGGTATTTTTGGATAAATGAACACATAAAGTCTTTGTTTCTTGAGTACTTTTTTTTACATGGGGAAATGCCTACGCCTACCCGCCTCGCGGGGGCAAGAAAGGGTTATGTCGGGCTCGCACCTAATAAAACCCAATAGTGTTCCACCTTTGGAGGCATCGGCAGGGCCACGGGAACGCTTTCGCACACATCCGCGGCCCCACCAGCGCCGGCCGCCCCATGGCAGCCCCACCTCGGGACAGCTCGCTGCCGCGAGTGCGCCGAGACAGCTCGCTAGTGCGAGTGCGCCGAGACAGCTCGCTAGTGTGAGTGCACCGAGACAACTCGCTATTGCGAGTGCGCCGAGACAGCTCGCTAGTGCGAGTGCGCCGAGACTGCTCGCTAGTGCGAGTGCGCCGAGACAGCTCGCTAGTGCGAGTGCGCCGAGACAGCTCGCTAGTGCGAGTGCGCCGAGACAGCTCGCTAGTGCGAGTACGCCGAAACAGCTCGCTGCCGCAAGTGCTGCGTGACTGCCCGCAGGCGCGAGTACAGCGCGACGACTTGCTGGCGCGAGTACAGTGCGACGGCCCGCTGGCGAGCGTGCTGCGCGAGTGCTGAACGCAGCGGAACCGCCCGCTGGAGTGCGTTTAGCTGGTTGGCCTGCGTCTTCAGTGTATCTGTGATACGACCTGTGCCATGTGCTGCACAGTGTTCCTCGGAGAAGACTTGTGTTATCTGTAGCGTGTGTTAAGCTCTAGTAGGAAGCGTAGTTGTACTAAAATCTGATTTGGACGACGTTTTGAATTCTGCAAAAACTTAGTCTGTATTTCATGGTCAGAAAGGGCCGAGACGGTAAAGTTACATTAAAGCCGGTAACGTTACTCAAGCCTACACACGGGGACGTGTGAATCGTCAGGAGAGGCCGTGTTAGGAACGAGGGTAAAATAATAAAATAAAATAAGAAGAATCGTAGGTGGAACTATAATCTCACTTGTTTTAGCAGTATAAAATATCGCGCAGTCGACTAAGAGGGATCAGTCAGTTTGTAATTCTACGAGTCTCATATCGTTATTATGCCCGTTGGACTAAAACATTACCTCCACATGGAGATTCTGCCTAAATAAGACAAATGATGTGGTTCTGTTCGTAAGTAGTTCTTCTAGGCAAGGAAGATCGTGTTGCTGAAACCTGAAAGGCTGCCCTGCGTTATATTGAGATGTCTTGTGCTGCTGTTACTTTGCATACTTTGGTGTTATCATGTAATTATGTCCTTCACGTTACACCTATGTGTGATTGTGACTGGTACATATTACCTTCAGAATAAATTCTAATAATAATAAATAATCGGTTCTTCGAGCACTCATTGGTTGTACACTGATTCGGAGGAATATCAGACAAGATGATTTGTCGCTGTTTTTCCAACGCAGCCCAGCCGAGTTGGATTCGTCGATGGACCTCATGGAATAAGTTAGACTTACTTACTGGGTCTCTGGACTGACTGCTTCATTCTTTCAGAGAGGAGAATAGGGTTTTGTACAGTAGTGGGAAACTCTGTACAGTCTGTAATATTAACTTTTTAAATTTTAATGTTGTCACATTCACTAGGATGGCTTCTGTGCGACACGCACATATGCATATATTAATTACTGACGACGCGTCTCGGTTGAGACCACCCTCTTCACTATTTCTTCACCGAGCTGCAAAACACCCTTCTCAGAGGTGACAATGCATCTTAAGTCTCTTGCTTTTATGTTGGTTGCAGGTGACCATGTTGTAGAAGCCACTTATCGTCAGTGTATCAACCTGATTGTAATTAGCTATTACAAACAAGTTAACTTGTTTCTCACTTAATATATGTCTGATTCAATACTTTCAGGAATTAATTATAAGTCACAAAATTGCAATTTAAATAAATATTGCGACGACAAAAAAATTATTGATAAAGTTCGGGACTTGCTCTCAAGCGAGGCTATTGTACAAATTTCTCATAATATTTTCTTAATAATTCCACCAAATTAGGGTCATGGAAGCATTGAAATTATTACGGATTAACTGAACCTTATTTTCAGCTAAACCGCAATTTTGGCTTGGACTTTTTTGTAGATAAAAATATGTATAACTGAGTAGGATTTTAATTTATTCTCATATAATCTTTTTAATATTAATAAAAACCGTAAATGCCACTATGAAGATCGTGTAAGTGAAAAAAGTAAAAAAGAAAACTTTTTTGTTTCACACGTTTCACACGGAATAAGTATCTGTTAGACCTAAAAGTAATTGTTTCGGGTCTGGATGTTTGACTTTGTGCAATTTATGAGCTATTATTTAAGTTCTTTTAAACTGTAATTTTATACTTAATGACATGTAATCTCAGAAACTTGTATATTTTCTATCCTCTGTATAGATAAACGCAGGAAGCCATAACGGAACATGTTTTCCGCGGCGCGAGCGTGAACGCTGATAATAGCTCGGGTTAGAGTTACATAAATGTTTATTTTGTAAAACCTCTCTTTAAACTGTGATAAAACTATAGAACAAACGCTTGCAGATAGAGGCTTATAGTTCGGTCTTGAACCCTTTTCGCTCAACGCATTTCACTGGCTAAAACAATTCGGGCTGGGCTCTTTAACAATTTTTTTGGTTGAAATTTAGAATCGTTTGGTGAAGGGGGGGCAGGGGATGAGGGGGGAGAGGGAGGGATAGTCCCTCGACAATACTCCCATTAAAAGGTAATACCACACCGTTCTTGAGAAAAATCAAAAAGAAAATCCCATAGAGCTAACCTCAAAATGTAAACATTTATCGTCTCCGGCAGGAGGGGGAAAGATGGGAGCAGGAGTGTGCCCTATCAGGGAAAGCCCCTCTACCCTTCCCTCCTTGCAGAAAAGTATAGTTTATGAGTAATGGTTTTTTTGTAAAATTATAACCTCACTTTTTTTACACAGGAATATTGACCCAAAGTCACTTCTACAACGGCTTCGGCGCTGCGGGAAGTGCGGCCCCTTCGCCCTTGCGTAGCAAATCACAGACACCCAGGCTCACCTCCGCAGCTTCGGCTTATTGGTCGCCTTAGGTGACCAGCCACAGCCGCTACGGCTTGCTACGGCGAGCGGGGGCTGCTCTCCCTCCGCGCCTACGGCTTTACAAAAACACTCTAGGAGTAGGGCAGACAAGACTACTTGGAGATTAAATCAGATCAGATATCTTATCTATAAAGTCAGGTTGCCTTCGCTCCCGCCACAACCTTCTAATCTATTACAACTGAAAGTATTTCAGAAATAAAACACAAAACGTATAAAAATTAGTATGCAATGCGATTTGACACTTGACAGAGAGTATAGACAGTAGAATAATGTGACACTAGTCTTACGTCTTTGTCGCACTTACACAAAATTCTGTATGCTATCCAACTTTCACAGTAATATTGTATACGGTTTTCCATGTTTTACGCATTTTAGGTTATAATAGTTTTTATTTATTTTTTCGATAACGGTGCATTACCTTTTAATGTGAGTGGTATTATTATAATCGGAGATCAAACCTCTACCAAACAAAACACCTTCCAAATTCCTGCCAAACGATTTCAAATCCAACCCATTTAAAAAAAATATAGTATCAATATTTTACAATCCTCAAAACCTTTTTATTTATAAAGTGGATCTCCATCCATCAACGTACAGCCCAAACCACTTGACGAAATCTGAAATTGAGAGCAGTTGCCCTTTATTACGTAGGTATCCACTAAGAAAGAATTTTTGAAAATTTTACCTCTAGGAGGGTAAACGGTGTAAACGGTGTAAAACGGGTAATATGGTGTTCAAATTTGTATAAAACTTTTGTTTTACTGAGTGATTGACTTGAAACTTACTAAAAGTGATCTCTAAATGAAATAAATATATATGGACATTGCTATTTTTCAAAATAACCCCTTATAGAGGGGTGGGGCTAGAAGATGTTCAAATTTCTATGGAAAAAAATGTTTTTGTTTACTAAAAACTGGTGCAAATAATCATGAATAACAATAATATAATATCCATTTTTTATTTTTTCTAAAACTTACTCTTAAGGTTTTAAAACGAGGGTACAAAGTTTGTACGAAAAATATTGTAATATGAAGTTTATGACGTATGCATCCACTAAGAAAGGATTTTACAATTAAGTTAAAGGAAATTTTACAATTAAGTTAAAAAAAAAACAAGATGATGATAGTTGAGTTAAGTACGATAGAAATACAAGAAAAGATCGGAAGTATGATGGGAAATATTATAGAGTTCCAAGTAATAAGTTTTGAATAGATTTTTAAGGAAAAAGGGATTAAGCACGGAGAATAGCTAAGGCTAGGATTTTCACAAGTGTACAGCTGAACCAGAAAATGATTTATAGAAGAAGAAGGATGATTGTACTGGAGTACGCAGGGAAAGATTTTTAGAGTTGTTTTGTAGTATCTATCGCTTGGGTATTAGATCAATAACAACAGATCTATTTCCAGTATCTGACCTAAATTAATAAAAATTGCGGTTGCCAACTCACCTGCGTGGCAACTACAAATATGAGGCAAGCTATGCTGAAGGCCTATATTCAACTAAGAACTTTAGCTATAATTAATATATTACGGTATAATTTAAAAAAAAACCTTTTTATATTCTCTTTTAAATTAAATTACCCTCAACACCACGCCTTTACGACTACGACGATTATTAAAATACCAAGACCGGCGATGGGGAACAGCGTTAAAGGTGTGAGACGTCTGGTACTGCGATCGTCAATCCACCTGCCAAGCGTGACTTTAAGGCAAAGCCTCCATAAAAAAAGAGGCCTTGAAGTCGCAGAAGATGTCCAGCAGTAGACCCTCACAATCTGATAAAAAAGAAGAAGAAAAAAGAATATTACTTAATACTTTATAATATGTATATGTGCTTCCACAACTTTAAAGCAATTGTTACAAACACGGTAATAGTGAACTTTATGTATTTAATGGACTATTTCAGTTTCATGAGCAATATTTACAGGTAGGATCTCCGCATCTGCACCCTATCTATTCAAATAAAGAGACAAGGGTAAGTCTTACGGATTCAAAGGATTTGAGAGGTTAAAGGCTAAGATCCTCGTAAAACATAATACACCTGTTCATCCTACGGGAATCTTAAAAGAGATCATTCGTTCATTGTTGACCTAGATAATACTCGTAGCGTTATCTGTTTGATTTCTAATTTTAACATTTTAATACTTCGCTGCATATTATTTTGAGTATTTTAAAAATGTTATATTTGTGTTAAATTTTTTACAAATATTAGTATAAATTTTAGTTCGCATTTAGTTTATGAATTGAAAAAAAGTGTTACTTATGAATACATCACCGCGTGTAATAGCGGAAGAGAATCCACTACCCATATCATAACGTGGGTGTCGTAAGAGGCGACAGAGGGAAAGGAAAGAGAAGATCAGCAAATCTTTCTGAAAACAACTCATAATAATAATTAAAAAAACAAGCGGTTACCAACCCGCTTGCCAAGCATGGCAACTATAGCAAATGGTCTATATGGTCCAAATGGATAGAGCCTATGTTCAGCTGTGAATTTTTGATAGGCTCTCTATACCCGAAACAAAAAGTCAATAAGACATTTTTGAAATGGTTTTTAATTTGAGTCTTTAAAATTATTATCATTTTAGTTTTCAATTAAAATAATTTTTAACTGTTTTTTTTATAATTATTATTATAAGGTAAAAATCGGTTCACAATTATTGAAAAAATATCGCGTTAATAAAAAAGTACAGTTGTATTCAGATACTCCTTTTTAATTTAAGTCGTATAAAACATGTGGCATTGTCGCTTATATTTAAAGTAAGTTGATTGAATGAAAGATATTCTCGGCATAGATTCATATAGTGCTGCTGCTTACGAAGTGAATTTAATTTTGTACACTCAATCTATTAATGAATATGCATCTACAATTTCATAACATATGTCTGGTTATAAATAGGATGGAGAAAATGTTTATGTCAACCGTGTTCTATATAAAATCATAGAGGTGGTTACGGTTACACAATGAGCGGTGTACGTGCCGTGTAATGGATGAAGCACGTGATTCACGTGCTTCATCCATTCAGAAAAGCAAATTTATTATAGGCTTTTCATATTGTAGCTTTTAGAATTTTGAAGCTAAATTAAGAGGATTATGAAGCTGTAACTTTTCATACAAAAAGCGATAACGTTTTTCTCCCCGTAAACATAGTATATTTTTCATAATTTTCAGAAATGTTGCAGTTATAACGAAAACTAGGTCGTACGTTTTATACTAAAGAAATATTGCGTACGATATAAGATAATATTAGCATCAAAATTTTTATTTTTATTTTTTCTATTTTAGTTTTAAATCCAAGATTAAGTTATTAATTACAGTAGGTACATAGAATGTAAGTGGGTGATGATTCGCCAACAAACTGCCCTGCAGTTTGGTGAAAGTAGTATAAGAAATAACCGACTGTATTTTTGTGTAATAACCAATTAAAAAAAATTTGACTTGAAAATTTCCTTGAGCGTTTTTTTATTAAGCTAAACTGAATTACTTAAAAACGTAGCGTACCTAGATTAAGGTCTATAAATCTAATGAGACCCAAATTGTCTCATTTCGTAAAGATTTAGGGAGTGAAAACGTTATCGCCCGAAACAATATTTCAAAAAGGAAATGTAGGCAATTTCTTCCAAGACTTGCAACTCTCTCTATCGCACGATAAGGCGATACCTAGCGAGCGGTATGAAACAGATAACATTTTTTAAAATACCTACTTGCGCCGCGGCAGTACCACATGAGTAAAGAAACCGTACAGAGGCAAAGCTTCTAAGGAGCTGTCAAAATGATTACCTATTTTAGTAGGGTTGGCACAAGAGGATAAAATTGAATAAACGAAACATTTATCAGCTTTTATTATATACTTAAGAGATAATATTTTTTTATGAACTACTCATTCTAAATATTTTATTTTATAAGTTTTGTTCTTCAACAATTTGTTGTGCCTTTTAATTAAATGGTAAATTATGAATCTAATGTATTTTTTTAAATAATATATTGGAAAGCACTCGCATGGCATAACAAATATAGTTTTGAAAACCCAAAAGCGCACGCCTCATGAGCGTTTCATTTAATTTTGATGAAAAAATAGTAACGATAATTTTACAAGAAAAACAGAGAATCTGATCAATTTCATTAATAACTTTATGAAAGTCGATCAGTCTCGCTTAATAGAAAGTATTGCTTACATTTCTATTAAGCGAGAAGACTCACCGACGCATAAACCAACGGACTGCAGTTCATATATTTTTTCAATTACATTTTTTGTTATGTAATCTAAAGTGAATCAATTAGAAATAAACTAATCTTATAACTCAATGTCTGTAGTTATTGTAACGTTAACAATAATATGGATTTCATGTCAGCTAAAAGTATGAAAACGATTTTATGTAGCGAAATTAAGGTACACATATCGAGAGTACAGCACTCACGTTGTGAGTGCAATACAATCTTCGTTTAAAGATTTCATTACCAATATTTACAATGATTCTTTCGAGATCAAAATATTCGCAAAATGTTTGCTCAATTAATTCATACATTCACTTCAGGTACATTCTCACATTGGCTGGGGCTCAAACAAGCACCATTATTTGTCAGCAAGTTGAGTGTTGGAAAAGCATTTCCAAATAAATATTTTACAGGTCTTTTTTTAGAAAACTTAATACAAGATTTTTCGAAGTGATCCTCACAGAGTCTATATTGTTGCCTTTTTTATAATAAAATATTTTTGAAAGGAGATCTTCTCGTCCGACAGCTTTTAACCACTCTTGCCGTCTGAAATAAAAAAAACATGAAGCTGCGTATTTAATTTATAAACGTATTTATTCGATTATAAACATCATAAAAAGAACTATTCAATCACTTATAGGTAGGTAGGTCACTTATAGGTGAGTTATCTATATACTATATTAAAAATAATAAATTATAGTCAAATTACTACTAACCTAGTAGAGTCTTTGGGATAATTAAAAAAAAAATTCATTTGTTATATTATTGTTCATACAAAAAGTACAGTAAAGCATAATAACACTTTTATATTACATGTGACAGGAATAATTCTTTAAAAATAAAATTTTATACTTATTATTCTTTACACAACCCTCAGTTTGAGCACTGGCCGAGCCGGTTTAAAGCAGTTTCTCTCTGTACGGGACGAGCCACCAGTGCTCACGCACACACGCGCCTCAAGCTTGTAGTAATGTAACTATCATAGCGCGGTTTTATGAAGCTTTGCCTCTGTACGGTACGGTTTCTTTACTCATGTGGTAGTACTACTACACTACTACACACGGCCTACTTGCACTCCACAATCCTCTTAATGTTATTTTTGACAATCTTTGTGCTTTTAAGACCTTGACACCACGCAAGATAACTGGTTTTTAGAAAAGAGTTAAGAGTTTATAATTTTTTCGAATTTATTTGTACGATTATGATTTATCGAGTGAGGATATGGAGAGGGATATGCTTTGAATCTCTCTGCGTGATAGACATTCTAATGGGGATCAATAAGCTAAAGTGGCAATATTATGGCCATATAATTCTAAGAAACGACAACCGAGGTGTAGGAACGTACTCGCGAGGCTGCCTCGTACCGTTTAGCAAGTATTGGGCAGCCCTCTACTAGGTAGAGTGACAACCTAGTAAGAGATACAGGAAGTCGATCATATTAGATCATGATAGTTTGATCATGCCGCTTATTTCGTAGCTCTCCACGACACGTGACTCATCGCTGCTTATGCTCGCGCGAGATAAATAATCGGTGAAATTATCGGAGTCGTACACGTATTCTGTGAAAAAGTTATAGGTGCTTAAAATAAAGCTTACCGTTTAGGTTTAGGTGTCAGCTAACCACAGGAGTGCGATTGCATAACTGTGAATCGTTTACCGTTGCGATTAACTCTGCAACTGCGCTGTTTTTTTATCATGATATTACTATTTTATAGAATAAGGATCACAAACGAGCACACAGTCAACTTGATGGTAAATGGAAGCTGTGGCTCATAGACATCAACATTATTCCTCGATTAAGAATCAAAATTCAGATGCCTTGTCAACCTGAGGACTAAGATAGAAAGCTTCGTTTCCATTGAAAAGGATCTCCGGTCCATTACACTCAGCATACGAAACACAGCAGCATTGAGCTGCTATTTTACGCTGGTATTCTGTTAGAGCGCGATCCATTCCCGGTCGAGCCAACACATTCGTGCTACAACCACAATATAGCTGTAGCATGGCTCTACCATGTATGATAATATTTTGTTACTCAAAATAAGAGATGAAAATAAAAAAAATGTATGATGTATATGATACTGATACATTTATCGTAACTTAGACTGGTTTGAAATCTACGAACGGCTTTTTGCGAAAACAATGTACGCCAAACATAATTGCGTATCTTGTTTATCCTATCACAAGTCCATATTTGATCATAAATAAGCTTCCTCCACAGGTTGCCGCAAACCACGGTCCTGAGTCATTGGCGCATCTATAGGAAATAGACATCCTACATTTTTTAATAGGTAGTGACACCATCTTCTTACTACTCCGCCTGTTTCCCGCACAGCCGTATCGCGACTTCAGCTTACTGATTCGTTAAGGTATCTTAGCTTCGTTACAGTTTTTATTACACAGAAAAACGCTCTGCTTTGGCTACTAAGATGTAATGGAATGGAATAGATTGGAATAGACTGGTATAGAAATGAATAATAGAATTTAATGAAATATGTGGAACAGAATAGAACAGAACACAAAATAATATTTTTATTTAATTTAGACTTCTGTTTATATTTGTTATTAAATAATACATAGCAAAGGTTAATTCTTTATTTACTTAAATTCACCTCCTTAGGTTTTACAGAAAAGCTGATTCTGAATAGCATTTTTTTTCACAATCATTAAAAAAAGTATTTAAACGTCTCTGCTTACCTAACTTTAATATATTTTTAAATGGAAATATGTAAATTTATTGAATATTTAAAATTGAAGCCTAAGTTGACCCACTTAATAATTAAAAATATCGGTTGCATAATACCGTTTTTAGTATGTACATGCTTTATATCATTCAAGACAAGAATAAATTATTTTGTACGTCAATATTTTTACTTAAACATTCTATATTATATATTTCTTATAATTTTCTTTGTATGAATAAGTGCTACTCTTGGTTATTTTCTAAACACATAATGATTTTAATATTGAGCGATTCTATGTATCTATATTATATCCTGCCCCACATACAATATACTAAGCACTCCATGACATTATGCAGTACATGACATCGCTGCTATTTCTTGTTTAGGTATTTATTTATTCACTGTTTTATGGAGAAAGGATGGCAAACAAGTACACAATCCACCTGATGGTAAGTGAATGCTGTGGCACCTATAGACACACATTCATTTGCCAATTTAAAATCAATATGCAGATGCACTCAAAAGGACTAAGATGAAATGCCTCATTTCCAATAATAAGGGTCTCCGTTTCTCTACATTCATTATACGAACCGCAGCACCATTAAGTTGTTATTTTACGCTGGTATTCTGTGAGAGAAAGGTTCTTCCCCGGTGGTTCAGCGTGACTCTACTACGTATAAAATATTTTAATGTGATAACTTTGTTGTTATGAATATAAAATAAAAAAAACATTTATTATTTTAGTTTTGCGTACTCTATAAATAACCAAAAAATCGCGATTGAGGACAGTTTTGGGGTGGGTGACGCTCATGCGGCAGGGGAGGTTGAGTGAATAATATTTAACTTCGCTCTATAAAGTACATATTATGCCGATAAATAAAAGTACTCCTTTAATTTTGCCAATTATTTAGCTAAAATGATTGAACTAACGCTTATGTAGAAGCGTTCACTACTTGTTTCTATCGGTTCTCATCGGGTGGCTGGGTTTATATTACGTCGTTCGTACGCCAGAAATGTATAAATTGCAATATAGTTATCTCGGAGCTTCTGGCTTTATACAAAATAAAGCTGATATAATGGATGAAGAAAGTATTGTTTGTCTGATTTCTACCACCTTCTCCGAGGAAGAAATAGCTCAAGCAAAAAAATTACTGGTCAAAGTGACCGATCTGTCCAGGCGCTTGTAAAAAGAAAAAGGATGGCAAGAATGTTAGAAATATTGAAGACATTATTGCAGTCATTGAAACTGATCCGAAAAGCTGCCTATCTATGTTTGAGGGATTTAAAGCTGCCTCGGTTACGTTCGATCATATAGACGCATCAAGATTGCTCAAAGATATTATAATGTTACAAAATGAGATGGCTATAATAAAAGAAACATACGTCACTAAAGATTTGTTGAATATATTGAATACAGAGGATAATGTTATCTTTATTGATAGTTTTAATTACGAGAGTGGCCCAATAGGTTTACCTCTACGATGGAATACCGGTCGATAAATTAAAACAACATCGCAAAAAATAATGTAATGAACGTACAAACAACGCCTGTAGAAACAGTTGTTGATATCGCCAATGACACGGTAGTCCCGCTCGCGTAAACATCCTTGACGCACGGTGGGAACTGCCCGACTAGTAAACAGTGCGTGAAGACTCCTACCGCGGTTTCGATGGAATCGGATACCTGCGCTCCAACTGCTGCGTCTGCGTGTCCCTTAAGCACTGTGGTTGCGAACGAGTTGGTTAACGCAGTGGCAAGGCGAGCGCCTACTACTTCCAACGGCGAGAGTAGAATAATGTCAGATGTAGCAAGGCAAGGAAACTTTAAACCTGAGATACCAAAGGAAGACTGGGTTTTAGTACAAAGCAAACGTCTCCGGAATAGATTTATTGGTATGAAAGGAAAAGCGGATTTGATTCCAGAATGTAAATTCAAGGCTGCTGAAGTGAGCATACCTTTTTACATTTATAATATTGATGTAAACTCTTCTGCTAATGATATTACTAGCTATATTAAGAGTAAAACAGGGGTTAGTGTATTGTTACAAAAAGTGGAAATGAAACTAAAAAGGGAATATGTAGCTTATAAATTTTTAATACCTAACGATAAATTATCTGTATTTATGGATGAGAATCTCTGGCCAAACGGTGTTGCTTTTCGCAAGTTTGTAATTTTCAGTAAAAAATCGAGTAACTGAATAAAATAAAAAATAAAATGTGTGTCAAAATTGTAATGATAATATTAATTTAACTACAAAATTTGTTAGTTTTAACTGTAAAAATGTTAATAGATCTATTGAATGTGTAGGAAGTCTGTGTCAGAAAGTAGATATTATAGCACTCCAAAAGACATGGTTATTACCTACTGAATAACCAATACTGGGTGATATTAGTAAAGACTTTGGTTATCATGGCAAGTCTTCTATGGATGCAACCAAGCTAGTCCGAGGCCGTCCTTACGGAGGGGAAGCTTTACTGTGGAGAAAATCTATCTTTAATGCCGTGTCTTTGGTGGAATGTAGTAATGACAGAATCGTGGCTGTTAGAATGGACTTAGTGGATAGATCGATTTTAGTTATTTGTGTCTATATGTCTACAAATAGTTATGATAATTTAGCTGAGTTTTGTGAATGCATGAGTGAAATTGCAGCGATAGTAGAAAGTTGTAACTTAGAGTCGATATTTATAATGGGTGATTTTAATGCCGACCCAAAAGAGTTATTTGGTAAAGAGTTACTAAATTTTTGTTAAGAACAGAGGTGGAATTGTATAGATATTGATAAACTGGGCGTTGATTCTGACACGTACACTTTTATTAGCGATGTTCATGGAACCATAAGCCGGCTGGATCATTGCTTAGTTACCGAGGCTTCGCGGCAGTCTGTGAACAGTGTTGACGTTTATTACGACATCTACTGGTCTGATCACCACCCGTTGGTGGTAAATGTAAATCTTAACAATAAGACCAATTGTACCTACTCTCTTAAAACAAGTAACTAATAAGGTTTTATGGGGTGAGAGGATCAGTGTCAAATTGAGTATTACCATAAGAGATGTACTGAGATATTAAGAGATATTGATTTTCCTGGGGAGATAAGTACATGTTGCGATCAAATATGTAATAACCCTGACCACAAAGTAGTTATTGATAATCTGTATAATAATTGAAAAACACTTAGAAAGGCTGCTGAGCTTAGTTTTGTTGAATTTAGAAGTAAGAAGAAAGGGCGTTACATTGCGGGTTGGAATAAGTTTATGAAGGATGCTCACGAGACGAGGTCGGCCAAGAGTTGGATGTATATACCAGGATATGTGTATATCGCGAAAAGTGTGCAAGTCTAAATTAAAAACATGTCAAGAAAACCAAAACCAAATAAAAATGGACATTATAGCTTCACAATATAATTCAAAAAAATTCTCAAAATTTTAGAAACTCACGACAATACCTAAGTCAGCTGTCTCCGTAAGCGTGAGCGGGAGTAGTGAACCGAAGGAGATAGCGATCCTTTTTAAAAGATACTTTAAAATAAAGCTGAACAAATAGACATACATACTCATACATACATAAATACACCAAAATAGTTTCACAATTGACAAAGATGGAATACACCTAGAAATAAAAACGTACAGTTGAATTCTGAGTTGAATTCTCCTCTTTTTTGAAGTTGGTTATACGTTCTAATTAACAAAAATAATATGAAAATTTTAAGTAGTTTGTTTAAAGTATATACTATAAAATAAACTTGGAAGGTACACTCGCTGCATCCGATTCATCTGCCTCCAGACAGAAAAGAAGATACGTCTCATGTGAAGGCATTTATCGTCTAAAGCTCAAGTTAACGAGCGCCGCGGTGCATCTTCTTGAAAAATTATTCGCAGCTGGAAAACTATGGAAGCTAACAATCTTTAAAACGATTTTATGTTAATCTTTTTGGGGAAAAGCAGTAGAAATCATATCATTTTATTTCCTTTTGTAAGTTAATATAATGTTTATATGCATAAAGCTGTGAACTTGACTTTGACTTTTTTGGCTAAACTTGTATGTATGTATACACGTTTACCGTTACCTTTACAGCCTATTAAAATCCACTACTGAACTTAGGCCTCCCATAGATTACCTCATAGGGGAGATATTTGCTATAGTTGCCACGCTTGGCAAGCGTGTTGGCAACCACAGTTTTTTTTAGTCGTTTTTAGGAAGAAGCCGTTGTTTCCCTCTGTCACCTCTTGCGACACCCACGGCGTGATGTGGGGTAGTGAATATTCTTTCACCGCCACTACATGCCATGTTACTGTCTATAATTAAAAATAACGCTGGGCGGTGACAACTTAGTGTTTGATAGGAAACACCTTTGTTAAAAAGTGTTATTAATATGAAAATATCCAAAAAAAAATGGATTTAAATTTATAGGTAGCAAGCCAGACGCCTACACAATCACAAACCTAATATAGCATATTAGTCACCTTTTACAACATGCTAGGTTAGCACATTCTTTTTGTTATAAATCCCAGATAAATATTGGACCTTTAAGTCCCAAACCAACACGGGATACTATTTTATATAATAGAGTGTTATTTACACTATACATAAACACATCTACGTATGACTCACTGATATTTAAAGTAGACAAATTGTCTCATTTTAAGAATCAATTAAATTTTAATTTTAATTAGAAGAATCACGACAGAGAGAAACAAGACCGAGTTACACTCGGCGAAAAAAATTTATCTCAGGGATACAAACTATCTAAATAAGCATGAAATGTATAACATTATCTAAGGTTGCTAATTAAACTGACTTCTATTTAATAGAATTATTCTCCTCTAAAAATCTACTTTGTCCTCTGAATTACTAAGTCAGCAACCATCAATGCGCATTTGAAAAATATTATTTTTGGTCACTATATATCTTCGATGTAAGCTAAAACCTAACCTTAACTTACCTAACCATATTCAGTTGGAATTTAATTAACTCAATAAACTAATTTTCCTTTTTTAAAATGCCGTTTCTCATCTTTCTGCTGCTTAATAACAAAATCAGAGGTTGGTTTCGTGGCCAAAAAGTATTCTGTGGCTTGACTTGTAATTCCTCTTAACTAAATACAAAATTTCATCGAATCATTAGACCCGCCCGAGAATCAATTATTTATACAAGAATTGCCAATTTATGCAAAAATTATTTATATAAGATTAAAAATTAAAGTAATAAAATTAAATTAATTCTCATTTTATGTTATTGAATTTGTTATTGAATTGAATTGTATTATTGACAAACTGAAAATCATTTATGCTTTTAAGTGGAACTGTTTTACGCCTAGGAGTACGTCTTATAGTGGGTTACCCTCTTACCTATTTTGCCGCCAAATAGTCTCTGTACTGATGTGTTCCGATTTGAAGGGAAAAAAGAGCCAGTATAAATAAAGGAGGGCCAAGACGGAATGCCTATGCATTCCATCTTGGCCCTCAGAGGAGACAATGCATCTTTAAACTTCTTTGTTTGAAGTTGGCTGTAGTTGAAGCTACTGCAGTAGCCACTTATTATCAGGTGGATTATTAGTTCATTTGTCACTTCAGTTTTATAAAATAAAACCTCTGTCCTGAAAGGAACCAGCCAGAAACCCAGCTGGATCTTTTTTAATTAAATTTCCAATCAGTAACTTTAATGTTTGATAGAATTGGAGATGGTTTCTAATACGAGTACATTGCAGTACAAACTAAATAACTAATTAACTAACGTGGCACAGTGACGCAAGCGAGTCCCGGCCTCCGACACTAAAAGACGCTATAGAGTAATATATATTATTACAATAAATAACAAAGAATAATGCCTATTATCGTTCATTATTTTCCCAAATGAAATGAACTCACGGAGGGCTACAATAACGAATCAGATAAGACCTTGACGTTTATTAACATCATTAATAACATTTATACACCTATTTTTTTGTTTTCTTTCTGGTTTTTTCTTCAGTTTTAGAAATACTTTGTTTCCAAAATATGATATTGTTTCGAACTTCTTAATAAGCATGTAAAAGCCCACCAAAAGAAAGAAATTAAGAAAGAAACATCCTTATCTGAAGCTCAGACCAAGAAAGAAAGAAAGATGAAGTACTGCGTACATAATTTATTTTATTTTATTTTGAATAGTTTGTAGATATAATCGTTAGATAAATTATTTAATTTTAATAGATATTTATACAATTTTTGATAATTATTCATTTGTGTTTTATTTTATTGTTACGTCTGAAAAAGTTTACTAAGTAATAAGTACCATTTGTCAAGCGAATAAATACTTGAATTAGCCATAGTAGCCCAAGCTACTACTCCGTAGCGCAGTGGCTTATCAATGAGTTACAGCACTAAGGGCCGCTGGTTCGAATCTCACACGGAACAAGTATTTGTATGATCTACAAATAACTGTTCCTGGTCTGAATGCTTGTCCATGTGAAATTTATTTATGTGAACAACCGTCACGATACAGCAGAAAATCCTAGAGCGGAGGTAACGTTTTTTTCTTAAAGATAAAGTACGGTAAATCATTTCAATTGTAGGACAAGCCTTTGATTTTCTGATGAAAAAGTGTCTTATTCAGCGGCTCAAGTCCGGAGAGGGCCCAAAACTCCGTGAGAAGTGCTACAAATTTGTAACGTGAAAAAGGACTCGATATGCGTTAATAGCGGCGTAGCGGTGCCATAGGTCCATGGCATTTTTGGATAAATCAACACATAAAGTCTTTATTTCTTGAGTACCTTTTTTTTTACATGGGGAAATGCCTACGCATACTCGCATCGCAGGGGCAAAGACGGGTTATGTCGGGCTCACACCGACTAAAACTCCATAGTGTCCCACCTTCGCCGCATATTGGCAGGGCCACGGGAACGCTTTCGCACACATCTGATGCCCCACCAGCGCCGGCCGCCCCATGGCAGCCCCACCTCGGGGGAGGACCTCTCGTCCCCATTATCCTCCTCAGGCAAGGCTCACCAGGAACACAAGGCAAGCCCCCATCCACGGCCTCCAACTCTACTTGCGTAACGGGCTCCCCCGAGTCCGATACGTGGAGGCCATGGGGCCAGGAAAATCGAGAGCTCGGTATCACCGGCTTTCCCGACCCGGGCGGCGGATTCGGTCTCTGGTTCCGCGGCCAACCAAGTTTCGGCCGCGGAGTGTAGGGAGAGCGTCGCCTCGCAAAACCGACACTCCTCTCTCCCCGCGGCCCCACCACCACCGCATCAACGGTGCGGCCCTGTCTGAGTCGCGGAGGATGGGGCGAGTGGCGCATCACCATACCAACACTCCTCTTCCTCCGCGACTCCATCTCGGCTGCAGCGGAAAGGGGGGTGTCCACCCCTCTCGCCGCAGCCCTCCGACACACATCCGAAGTGGGCTCGCCAAGCCCACTCGGAGTGGCCACCTCGGGCCGACCCTACACCACGGGCCAGCCAAGGGGTTCCTCTGCCAGCCCCCCGCCACGACAAGGCGGGAACCCATTCGGGGGGGGGGGTGTTTCTTGAGTACCTATTCTGTGTGTTACTATCCAGGGGTTATAATAATTGTTTTGATAACAAAAAAAAGAACATACCAGTTAAAAGCAACGAGACTATCTAAATTAAAAAACATATTTTCAAATTAATATACTTTCTATTTATATTCCAGGATTAAAATTTAACGATCTAAAACTTAATTTATTGCTTTTAGTTAGAGCTAATTTAATTTAAAATTGCTTGCACCTCCCTTAGGTTTTTGATAACTTTTGTCACATTTATCGTATTGAGTATCATAAAATCAAAATTTCTATGCAAGTATCTCTTTGCTATTTGAAATCAATTTATGCGGACCATTGTTATTACAAAGACTTTTATTTGTCTTGGCGACACATTCTCGACAAGAAAGAGCAAAGACAAAAATGTTTTTCCTTCACTGTTTTTTTTTTTGTTGAATTTATTGCTTTTCACTTTCATCATCAGACTAACAGCTTTTTGTTGGACACTATCATTATCATCAGTACGATTGTGTAACTATGTTGGGAATCGATATCAATGGGAACCACTCCGCAACTGTGTTGTTTTAAATCATTATATTAATTATTTGTTCCCTAAAATACGATACGATAAATACGACTCTAGTGTCGACTGTACACGGATCGTCCAACACTCGAACGATCCACCTAACACTCGATGTGAAGGGGAATATTCCTCGCGCGTATGATGGTTCAGCTGGATTCGCCCTGAGATAAATCGAAGGGTTAAGTCGATACCATTATTAAAGAAGAGAGACCGAGTTCACTGACGAATCCACAATAGACAGTTTTATTTCGAATTTGGAAGAATAAGTAGCGTCGTCTTCTTGGTCTTCGCTCAGGTTTAACTTTAATTTTGCATCACCCACATGAAGGCACGGGTATTTGTTCGAATGCGTTTGCACAGGTTCGGCAAAGTTGAACTTGAATGGTTGAACGGTCGTATCTAGTAGTGCCACTATATTATTTTGAGTCTCTCATAAAGTCATTATATACCGTATACCATCTGGATGATTGGTGGTCCACCACTGCGCGATTAAGAAGAAGTTTTCTTCCTTGCACTACTTCCTTGTGGAATCGATTACCACCAGCGATTTTTCCGGACCGATACGACTTAGAGACCTTCAAGAAAAGAGCCTACTCCTCTTCTACCGACTTCAACAGGAGGAGGTATTCAATTCGACTGTATGTTTTTTTTATGTGTGTTACCTCATAATTTTTTACTGGGTGAACCGATTTCGATAATTCTTTTTTTTTGTTTGAAAGCTGATGCCTCACATGTGGTATCATATAAATTTGATCAAGGTTTGACCAATAGTTTTTGACTTATTCTTAATAATTTACATTGAAGTCGGTTGTACAAAATTTTTAATTTTAAATTATTAAAAGGCCGGCAACGCATCTGCAATTCCCCTGATGTTGTAGTTGTTCATGGGCGGCGGTAGTAACTTACCATCAGGTGAGTGGCATGCTCGTTTGCCCTCTCTCCTAAAAAAAATGATCTCTCTTATCTACGTTAAGTGTCTGTACGCGGCTGTGATTCATTAAAGTCTCTTATGTATAGGATATTATTTTTAGTTTATTGAATTTAACGACAAACGATAATCGACGACCTGGTAAAAGATGGAGGAACTCGATAGACGCATGTGACTTAGGACCGTGCTTTGTGGCATTCTTTGGGGTAGGATTACGTTCAGTAATGAACTTGTCGTACGTGGATGAAAAATTAAATGAATTTCACGAACATTTTAAAGCGATCAATTTTTGGAAATATTAGATCCTTACATATGAAATTGGCGTTTTGTACGGGAGGAATATAAAGTCAATTTTTTTTTGTTAAATATATTTAATTGATCAAAGTATGCACCGTTGTTATCTATGCACTTTTAATGAGGAAAAAACAAATGAATGACTGTTTTTAAAACTCAAATGTACCAGCTAAATGAATTTATAAATTTAAATTTGGAATTCTTAACCAAAGAGGAGATATTTCAGATCAAAGTGGTCAGTACGACAAAACGTTAATTTCATATGTAAGGACCTAATAATAATAATAATAATTGGTATTTATTTTCTCCCACATATTATGATCAGTACATCACAATAAACAATGAAGTATACAACAAAATAACAGCTATAAATATTAGCTAAATAAGATCTAGGTGGGAGACTGGTGCCCAAACTAGGTTGCCCTGTGCTATGGGATCACCAGGCCCCTCCCTCAATAGAAGTGATATTGCTGTAAAACACTTCATAATCAATACAGCTACGTGCAATAAAATTACATTTAAAATATACTTGTTCAGTTTGGAAAAACTGTGTAAAAAATACTTATTAGGTATATACAAAGAAGAAAAACATGCTTTAAATACTAGTAAAGGTAAGCAGGTGTATTAAGTGTTAATAATGTGGTGTGTGTGTATGTTTTTGTGTGCATGTGTGTGTGTTTTGTGTGCGTGTGTGTGTGTGCGTGCGTGCGTGCGTGCGTGCGTGTCTGTCTGTGTGAGTGAGTGTGTAATATATATTTAAATGTGTAATATAAATTATCAAATACGCGGCATTTTTGACACACATTATAAAGAAATATATTATGTACGGCGGAAAGATGATATAATTACACGTGTGAACCGAACTAGCATCAAATAAATAAATATATTACGTGTTGAGTGCATTCACACTCATCATTCTATAAGTGCTGTTATTAACAAGAAACAAGAATAAATTAAAATGTAATAAATAATGGTTTCAACATGAATATATAAACATGTTATGAAACAAATTTAAGAAACTGTATTACTAGAAAAAATTATCTTCATAAAATATGAAACATAAAAAAACAGTGACTAACTTATCAATTGCCACATTTATTGTAACTATTCTATTATTATGCGAGTCCACAATGAATTTATGGTTGCAATGAAAGTTGGATTGTCATCATCATCATTATCCTACAGATATGGTTTTTCTTATAAATACGTACTAAGATGAACGGAATTGCTGTTTGCCATTGCAATTTTGAACTATCATAAGCCTATTAAAGTCCACTGCTGTACAAAGGGCTCCCCTATAAATTACGTCATTTGCAACGAGACGTTATTTGCCACTACTGCCACGCTTTGCGAGTGGATTGGCAGCCGGTGGTTTTTATTATTTTGAGATATTATTAGGAAGATGCTGCTCCCCATCCCCTATTTCCGTTTCCCTCTGTCGCCTATACGACATCCTCGAAATAATATAGGATAGTGGAATCTCTTACACTGCTTCTATATGGCAAACTTTTTTTACTTATAGTTTTTGTGTCTATAACTATCCGATTTTATAATATGTATACTGGCAGGATAAACTCTAAATCTGAAAATTCGATCTTTATTTTTAAAAACTATTATAAAGTGTATTTCAGTGGGACGTGGGGTACATGAATCTTGTTGATATTTAAAATAAATTCTTTTAATTTAGAGAGAATTTATTCATCATTAGGAATCAATTTTAAATTCTCTAACATTTTAACTTTAGATGGGTGTAAAAACAACAAAATAATTAAGTAGAAACAGATGGATGGGACCCAAAAAAGCAAAGACATTAAAGTTTTCATTAGATGTATCCATTTAGTTTTAGGGCGTGGAACTACTTTAGTTAAGTACATGATTATCTTTTGTTTAATAACAAAACTGTCCTTTAGAATAATTATGGACAGTATAAATACATACATTAAGCCCCTGTCACCTAGAGGGTAGACAGTGGGGATTCTATTTGGCACGATCATTACACACCTCTTAGCTGCCTCTTTGGTCTTTTGGTCGTAAACGCGACTGATGGTCTTGAGGTCTATAAAAGAAAAAAGGTTAACATCACTCACATCTCAGATTACAGACAAAAGACTTAAACTTAAACTTACTTTAACTTCTTTAAATATTATTAATTTAATTAATCTTCTTGAATATGTGTGTCCAATGTATATTTATTTGTTCCAGTGCATTACACAATCCAATATTACATTACAAATATAAGCTAAATATGAACAGTTTCAAGTATGTGAGTAGATTCTGTATTAGAATAGCTAAAAAAATAATGATTTAAATTATTTTCGATACCAATTTAAATATTGCGTTTTTTATTTAAGTAAATTTGAATTAATTTGCTTTTATATGAAACCACACGCGAAAATCTCTAATAAATATTTTACAAATTAAATTGGTTTACTAATTATTAATAGCATTACTAGTGTTTTATATTTTATTTTTCTTTGTCAGCATTATGTCTCTTTATATTTAATATATTTAATGAATGGTTTTTTCGTGTGTGTGGCGTGTTCGTGTGACGGGTTGTCCACGCCTTTTTAATATTATGGAGGAGGGCGATGACTGCCACATGCATTATGGAACTTTTATACAGCTGTTCTTGATATCGCATTGTTTTATTATGTAAATAGCTGATACCCGCGACTTCGTCCACGTTGGTTGATATATCAAGAAAACACACATCACTGAAATTGCTTATAAAAAAAATTGTTTCTTAAAACTTTAATAACTTAATATTAAATGAAGATATCGCAATATTTTTTTTAATAACTTTTGCAAACCTCAATCATTTTATTTATATAGATAATATAAGATTGACGTAATTTTTTTTTATTTATATATTTATTTAATTCAAAAACTCTTGTGGCTTACAGAAAATCCGATACGCACACAAGGTTAAATTTTACATGCAAACAATTTTAAAAATTGCATCAATTCATAACAACAAAAATTAATAATTATAATTTATAATTATAATTATATTTTTTTTATAATTATTAATTTAATTTCCCCACTGAAATTAATAATTATTAATTATTAATTTCAGTGGGAAAACGCAGCCAGCGTTCTTGGCACGATACCGCGTGGAGTAGGACTGTTTGATAATTAAATTACTAGTTTTAGTTTTTTTTATTATTATAATTTTTAATATTCTATATAATAAAATATTATTTATAAATTAAAAATTAATAATCATAAATTAAATAATTATAAAATAATAGTTAAATCAAATTTCGAAGCATTTAGTGAATAGTGTAAAAGAGAATTTAATTACAGAAAGTTTGCACCCAGCACCTAAGATTGTTTTAATCATTTGTTTACGCCGCATAGCAATTTACAAGTTAAAAGTTAATATTATCTACATGATATATTCTAATTTTGTGTGATTTGTTGTTTTCTCACAAAGAAAATTATGTTGATTATTAATTTTTGCAAATAAAGTGATGAATAAAATTAATTATCGCGGCTAGGATGAGGTGATGAAAATTAACGCTAATAATGGTAAAAATGGTTTATTAGTTTAAATGACTGCTGGTTCAGAGTTATTAAAAAGATGATTTTACGTAAATTATGGACTGTATGAGGCGATGAGAATATATTACTATTTCGCAATACTGCAAATGTTCCTAAATTCGGGCTACAGGAAGGATATGAAGGAAGGCATGTGCACTCACCTGGACTTCTGCTAATCTGCCTCGTGTCTCCAGGGGTTGCGTTGCACGTTGTCGCAGCTGTATTCACACATATAACTTTCACAGATTATAGCGAAATATTGCGTTATTGCAAATGTTTATACGCTTTTCTGCATTCCTTTATAGCTCAATATCTAAACCACACAAGGGCGAGAGCGATCATGCGAGATATATGCAGTGCGGTTAATTTCGTGACTTGCGAGCTTGTGAGAATCACGTTTTGCACAAGAGTGCACATGCTGGGCATAAAAAGCGGTAGATAAGAAACCTGGAAATGGGCCTTGCAGTATTCTCATTGGATAACAATTAACGAATCTCATAAACGTTAGGCGGTAGTTGCAAAGTGGCGCGAATATAAAGATTCGAATAAGTGTTACATAAATATGATATTGAGGACCGTGGTGGTTCAAGGACAAAGCGATCGCTGTAAATTTCACGCTACGCGAGCAACCCTGGTTCGATACCCGTCGGCACTAATGAAATTGTTCATTGCAATTTAATTTCTGATTCACTATATTATACTCAGCCGTGAAGGAAAAAATCGTGAGGAAACCTGCAAGTTTAACAAATAAAAAAATCGTTGACATGTGAAGTTCGCCGACAGGTACTGGAGCAGCGCGATGGACAATTTCTCATTTGCTCCTTAATCCTTTTAGCAGTGAGAGGAGGCCTGTGCCCAGTAATGGAATGTATACAGGCTGTATTTTAATTTTGATTTACTTTATATGCCATTGGTTAAAATTATCTCAACAAAATATTTTAATAGTGAAAACATTTATGCAAATTTGTTTTTTTTTTAAATCTAGTTTGAAAGCCATCTGATCATCAGTGGCCATTTCAGTGTATTGACACCTGTAGCAAATTTGAAACAACTATTTACTGATCCGTTTTAATTTTTTTTTCGTTTGTGCATATATTACTTTGACTTCTAATAATTTTGTAATGATGTGTAGTTGAATATAATAATATAGGTAGTGATTAACCAGTGATTAATTATAGGTATAATTGACTGATTTGCCTTTGCGTGAATTTAAAGCGCGTGTAAAATTGGTGAATTGTGGAGAAAGGATATTATAAATTAGATAACTATTTAAAAGTTAAGAATGCGTGGACATAGTGCGCTTCCTTTGACTTTTTACATATATAATATGTATATATTTTATAAGGTTAAGTTGTAACTTTTAGGAAAAAAGCAGTCCATTTGTTTTGCTTTTTCTAATTAATTGCCGCTTCTTCTCAAAAAGTCTATCGGCAGTATGGATTTGTTAAAGCGATGACGCAACTATTGACTTTTGAAAATTGCTTTGTACGAGCCAATTTTGAATAAAAATATTTACTTTGACTTTCACCTTTCAGCAACCTGTTACAAGTCTTCATTTTTGCACGTCGATTTACAGTTTTTCGACCTTGGTATGGTCCATTGCTACCTTAGCTTACTAATCCGTTAGTTCGTTAGTTAATTAGACTTCGTTGGTTTCTCTGATTCTACTTCACAGTCGTTACATACTCTGAAAGCATAGTTCGCATAATAGCTTCCAAAAGGATATTGAGCTCCCTTATAGTACTAACTTTACCAATACAGGGTTCTATCAGTTCTAGTTGTAAACGGTGTTTTTAGATCTTATAATGAGAGTTTCGAAGTTAAACATAGCTTGTCGGATAGATTTTCTTACATAAACATACTCTTCAAAAACTTCAATTGCAGAGTTTCTAAGCACAAAGGAAGTGAACTTCATACATAAACTAGAACTGAATATTGTTATTCAATGTTACACAATTCAAGCCGTGATGTGACAGCGTAAGGGAATCCATCGCGCCATTTCGTTTCTTTTATAGAACAAGGGTAATAAACGAGGACACGGTCCACCTGATGGATGCCCATAGACGTACATCTACCCTCGATTAAAATTGCAGATGCGCATTCACCCCTGAGGACTATGATGGAATACCTCGTTTCCAGTCAAAAGGGCCTTAGAATCTCTACAAAACACAGCAACATTAAGCTGCCATTTTACGCTGGTATTCCATAAGAGCTTGGTCCTTCCCAATCGACTATAACGACTATGACGTATAATGGTTGCAAAATTTCAAGCCAATTAAATTTTAATTCCTTGTGAACTGTGAATGCTTGTATATATTTTGGCTGCAATGTCTTCATTAACTTAATATAAAAGGGAGAAAGATGAATGCTGATAGTTCAGGTTCATTATATGGGCGAGGCCTATTTCTGTGATATTTTTTTACTTCGATGCTATTGGTTTATTCTAAAGTGTAATAGCAAAATAATGAATTCATATACTTAAAAAGTTTTGAAGTTAATCGAGAAATTTATTTTCATTTAGGACTATACACAGGTTTTTTTACGCATGATAGAATCCAGAACGAAAATATTTTATTATAATAAAAGAATAGCACAACGGATCAGTGAACTGAAGCCATGCTGATTTAGAAGCCAACCACTGATAGGTAAGAAAGGTTCTCGAGGCAGCCTCTTACCGGTAAGCGGAATATTGTTCGACTTCCACTAGATTAAATAACTATAAATGCTGAAATTCAACAACTTATCGAAATAATGTTCCTACCAGAAAATTAGAAAATTAGTTCTCGGACAGTGAAGAAAATTTTATGTGATAAGAAGTGATCATGTCTCCTACACTGAATTATCTGACAACGAGGAAACTCACAAAGATGAAGACGTGGATAAAAAGACCGATTCTACGGGATATGTTAACGGAAAAATTCGGTTCAAGTGGGCTAAAACTATACCTTCAAGAAATATTCGAGTCAGGGGACATAAGATAATGATGTGAGATTTTATTTAGAATAAGTTTTGAAGTTTTTGATACAATGCTTTTAAAAGGTATCCTTTTTAGTTCATGAAAAATTTAAATTCGATTTTTCTATTGTATTTTATATATTTTTTTCGATAACATCGATGTTTTTAGTTGCAATAGGAATAAAAGTATTTACTGTTGTTTTTGTTAGATACTACGAATTTTAATGTCTCAATGTAAAGTTAAATAAAAATAAAATTCTAAAATTGACAAAACGTTTTATTCTATTACGAATCCGAAATAGGTGCGTGCTGTGGGTACGACTATATACATGGTGAATGAGATGTCTCGCCACTAAAAAAGTTAAGGGTCAATGATGCTGTTTCGTATGCTGAGTGTAAAGAACCGGAGATACTTTTTAGCTGAAACAAGGCATCTGCATTTGAATTCTTAATCGATGATAGATAATGTCTATGAGCAACAGCATCCAATTACCGTCAGGTGGACTGTGTGCTCGTTTGTCATCCTTATTTTATAAAAAAATAATTAAGCATAAGTGTATAAGATGCGAGTTGAGAAATATATTACATATTTTCTGTACTTCATATTAAAAAAAATTTAAGCTTGCTGTAGCTTCACCATTAAGATAAAAACAATTGACATGGATTATACTAAGCACGGGCTAGGAAAAAAACTTAATAATATGGTGCGACGGTATCTTTGAAGGTGGCTTATATACCTTATATGTATACAACATGTAACAAAAAACCTCTGCTTCCAGTAAAGTGCGTTAATACATATGTATACATATGTGTACATATAGTGCAAGTTGCATGTGAGAAATTAAACAGTCCCTGGCTCTGTGTGGCCCTGAGACCCCTTCAAGTTATTGAACATTCTTAGTTATTGGTAATTTATTTCAAAAACGTGTTTCATCACTTGCCTAAGACCCTGTATGGTTAATGCGTAAAGGATATGGCAGAATAGCAGGAGTAGTGAGTTTCCTGTACAGCTGAGTCACAGATCGTTTGAAGTATCGCAGTGCCACAGTTTCTTAATTATCTTGAGTCATTTTCAAGAAGGTGCTGCTGTACATCTCCTGTATTATTTACCTCTGTTACATCTTACGATACCCACGGCATGATATGGGGTAGAAGATTCTCTTACCCAACCACTAGATGGCTAATACTCCACGTGGTAATAAGCTTCTTCACGGTGTTTCTATCAACAACCCAATATGCGGAAGCTCTCTATTATCGAAATCTAATGCTGGCACTATCTAATTATTTTAAGCTATTGTAAGATGATGTAAAAAGCACATATCCATCCTAGCCACTAAGCAACTCAAGGATCTGCTCCTCTGCACATCCTAACTGATTGTGGATCCTTGATTCACAAACGTAACACTTATCTGGGAAACTATGTACTTAGCCTAGAAGAAGTAAAATTGCTCACAGCTAAGCAACACCTAAAATTCATTGAAGTTATAGGGCTTAGCAGTGAACTATAGCCATAGCAGCGATCACAATAGATCTTACAGGTAGCAGCGATTTCTAGACCTGCATAGCTGCTTGCACATTAAAATAAAGTAATGTAGCTGAAGATGGTAAAACGGACTCACTTAGCTTCATATAAACCTGTTCAAGCTTGCCTTCAACACCCACATTGTTAAAGGATAAAAAGACAGATGTGTTGGTAAATTATACCATTTATTTGTTGCATGCATTACGAAAGACGTAGCAAATCGTTTGGTTCTAAAACGTGGTATGTCGACAACAAAGGGGTGTAGACTGGCCGCGCGGTTGTCCAATGGTGGAAGGAAGACAGAGGAATTAAGTCATGTAATTCGTGTACACACTCTCCGAAATGTATCCTATAGAATACTGAAAGGCTTGCTATTTTGTGCTTTGAGACTGGCAAGATAGGCTTTAACCAGATTAAGGTCATCAATAAGCCTCTTAGCACGCCTTTATATTGAGTCCAAAGCTAGTATTTTCAAGAATCAGAATCGAACTAAAGTTTCCACTTACGATAAGAATCAACACTTAAAAAGATAATAATTTAGTACAAATGAGCTACAAACTCATTTGTACTACAACTTGCGTTAATACTTGAACTTTAAATCAGATAAAAGTGTAAAGTCAATTTTTAGGCTAGAAGTAATAACCTTCGTGACGCGATCAATTTGAGCATTCCTTATTTGTTTTACTTGTTAATATAATGTAGGATATATCAATACTAATGTTGATTTTAACATGATATTAATGACTAGCGAGCCGCCAGATCCGATAAAATCTATTAATGTGGCATTATTAAGATTTAAGAGACGCATTAGTTTTCGGTATAAAATATAGCCTAAATGACCCCTAATATTACCGTCTGTTCGTGAAGTTTCATTACAATCGGTTCAGCCATTCCGAAGATTACCAAGGACAGACAGACAAAAACAAAGCGAGTGAAGAAAATGAACAATAAAGCGAATGAAGAAGATAGAAAAGAAGAAATCTCTTAGAAATTTTGTTAAGTGGCAAATGTTTTCTGTTCATCGTTATATTATAAAATATTTCATATACCCGTATTCCAAATCCTATCTTTTATCCAATTGATGTTCGGAACACTGCCTTCTAGACCAAACAAAATATGCTATTATCCTATGTTGTTGATTTTTTTAAATATTTCACAAAACTTTTCTAATAAATCTACGAGAAACAAAAGCGATTAGAATAAATACACGTAAAGAGCTCATGTCATTGGCGCAACATAATACACGCTTTATACAACAGGAGTTAACCCAAATGCAAAGGACTTTAATATTGATAAAAATTATTAACAATTCAACGTATTTATTTATGTATTAAGTAAGTAAGTATAAAATAAGGGTGATAAACGAGCACACAGTCTACTTGATAGTAAGTGAATACTGTGGCCCATAGACTTCTGCATATATCCTCAATTAAAAATCAAAATGCAGATGCGTTGTCACTCCTGAGGTCTAAGATGGAATGCCACTTTTCAAGTAAAAGGGGTCTCCGGTTTACACTCACGATGCGAAAGACAGCAGATTAAGCTGCTATTTCACGCTGGTATTGTGTGTGAGCGTCGTCATTCCCTGGTTGAGCCGACCCATTCGTGCTACAACCGTAATATACCTGCAGCATGGCTCTGCCACTCATAATTAGTAGTATCAAAAGAAAGACGGGAAAGCCGTTTTGCCTCGTACTTATTTACGCTGTTTTATTTTAACACTTGAGGCAATATTTCTTTTGTTTATATCATTTAACAGACGACAATTCTTGAATACACAAAATACCTTTTTGACGCAAGGAAATGCTCATGGATACACTCTGATGGCAACTTATAAGTAACGCCGATTTTTACAGGCTAATACCCCACGGTGGTCAGTAACCCAGGTTCCCCGCTCGAAATGCAAGCGGGGCCTCTCCATCGCTATGCTTGTGTCGCAATGTTTATGTTATAGGTACACCACGGTCTTCAAATTTCTGTCAATCTGAAGGTTGCCTGGAAGAGATCTCTTTTAGTGATATGGTAGCTCATCATACAACTCATTAAAGCATGTAATTCCTTCATTTTTGTAATTTTAGTTTATGTTAAAATAAGGGTTAAATTTATTATTATTGTTATGACGTAATGACCGGATCGCAGCAATAAACGCTAAAATATTGACATCTGTTCCACGATAAAGTATAGATTATATCACTATAACAAAAATATGAATTCCAAAACAATAGCACAGTTTAAGAGGGCCCAGTAAAGCAGTGACGTTAGGTACGACGCTTCTGGCCACGGATTTAATTCCCTCACGGGACAGGTATTTGTCACACTTCAAATTTAATTATTGTTCCGTATCTGGGTGTACGTTTATGTGCAATTTGTGTCATAAGCGCCTCAGCAACACAGGAGTAATTCATTCACTAAGAGAAACTTTTTAACAAAACGATTAAAAAGTAATTCAGAAGAGAGACGCTACCGACTATCCAGATGAATTTTAAATTCCCTAAGCACACCTAGCTTCTCGCAATTCGTAATAAAATTAAAATCAATTGGTCGCAGAGCCAAAGAAAAACAAACCAGAAGATAGATAGCAGTATCTTCCTAATAGCAATAAAATATTAAAAAACTTCACTTGCCTGCCAAATATGACAAATATCCTCCTTATGAGTGAGTGAGTAACGGCCAGTGCCTGGTTCCTTAACCAACAGACTGCACCGTATGCAGTTGGGATTGAAATTTGAGGAAAAAGTCTCTTTCCATCCCCGAACTTGATGAGTTTTTTTTTTTTTTATAGAAAAAGGGTGACAAACGAGCACACAGTCCACCTGATAGTAAGTGGTTGCTGTGGCCCATAGACATCTACATCTATATTCGTTTGCGAATTTAAATGCAGATGCGTTGTCAGCCGTGAGGACTAAGATAGAATGCCTCTTTTCCAGTAAAAGGATCTCCGGTTCTCTACACTCACCACATGAAACACAGCATTAAGCTATTTTACGCTGGTATCTTGAGAGCGTGGTCCTTCCCCGGTCGAGCCGACCCATTCGTGCTACAACTATACTATTAATATAGCTGCAGCATGGCTCTACCACGTAAAAAACCACGTAAAAAGTTTTCTACAGGCTTTAATGAGTTGTTTATACTGCTATCTATTGAAAGCCATGAGATCTTTCTGGGATCACAACACTCATGGGACGAAGAGTGGTAATATATTTCCGCCGCTGAGATGACAACTTAAATGATATAACCAATTTGAATTTAAAAATATTTTCTATATTAGAAAATCTTATACCCAAAAATTATATCCTATCCATTAGTCCGTAAGAGGTCTGCAGTTGGACTTCATATACGGCATCCAGCATCTCATGAGCAGCATATAACTAAAATATTTAAAAAAAAAAATCATAAATACTGTCTGATCTGTGCTACACTGAGCTACCACGGCTTTATCTAAAATTTTTAAAATCATCTGTGTGATTTGTAGCAACATCAACTCATAAACGTGTAAGCTAATTACAGCCGGCGCGAATAATGTTTAGCAGCGCCAGTCGTAACCCCGCAGTTGTGGTTAGTTGTGGTCTATTGTAATCAGCTCTATCGAGCTAATCATGAGATAAAATGTATTCATAAGTTGAATTAAAACACAAACAAACTAAAAATTAGTTCAATTATTTCACTTTTATATTAAGTCAGGTCATAATTTATTTGATGGATATTTTTTATTTGAAGTTTGAAAAATCAGCCGAACCGGAGACACTTTTTGCTGGAAACGAGGAATTCCATCTTAGTCTTTAATGGTAACAATGCATCTGCATTTTAATTCTTAATTGAGGATAGATGTATAAGTCAATGGGCCACAGCATCCACTTACCATAAGGCGGAATGTGTGCTCGTTTGTCACACTTAATATATTAAAAAGTCCTTATTTCAATATCTTTATTCGATTGTTTTTAATTTCACGACTAAGGTTTAAAATATTCATCTATTCATTGCAGCTTAATAAAGTTAAGTTTACTATTGAACATTAGCCTCCCGGTCCACACTTGGCAAGCGCGTTGGCTACGGCAGCTTTTTTATTATTGTGAGTTTTATCATTCTTTTTTATTTACCTCTGTCGCCTCTTACGACACCCACAGTATGATTTGGGTAGTGGATTATATTAAGCCACTACTACACGGCAAATGGAGGTAACAGTTTAATCAAGAGTAATGTGATCCAACGTTTTATCTATGGTTCCACTACATCTCGAAAGAAAAGTAATCCTATAACTTATAGTTTTATAGTGAAGTTAAGGCGATTTGTTTGATGTATTATTAAGAGAGAGCTACCCCATTTCGTGATCATGGACTTCACGTAACCTACAAACATAAAATACTTAATGAAATAAAATTTAAAATAAAATTCAAAATGAAATTTCTCAAAGCATTTTTCTATTTATAAAACTGAAGTGACAAACGAACTTACAGCCCATCTGATGGAAGTGGCTACTGCGATCTATGGACACCTACATCCAAGTTCAAACAAAGAAGTCTTACTACTTTACGTGGTAGAGCCATGTTGCAACTATATTGTAGTTGCAGCACGAATGGGTCATTTCGTCCGTAGGACCACGCCTCACAGAATACCAGCGTAAAATATCAGCAGTGTTTTGGTATGAGTGTAGAGAACAGAGACCGTTTCTACTGGAAACGAGGCATTGCATCTTAGTCTTCAGGGGTGATAACGCATCTGTTTTTGAGGATAAATGTAGATGTCTATGAGCCACAGCAACCACTTAACATCAGGTGGACTGTGTGCTTGTTTGTCACCCTAATTCTATTAAAAAAAGTCTACAGATGCGTTGTCACTTCCGAGGACTGAGATGGAATGCCTCACAGCCTGTCATTATACTGGCTGTCTATACCCTTCAGACCTCAGCACAGCAGAGCAAGTAAACCAGGACTTAAAATTGCAATTATCTGGTAGCGGCGAAAATCGAACTCGAGTTGCTCGCGTCCTTTGTTCCAGTTAGTGCGATGAGCGATTAGCCTATTAACTATCACGGCTCTAATTTATACATCAAGAATATCATCATCATCATCATCAATACAACCCATGTCCACTTCTGAACATAGGCCAACAAAGCACAGTCCTGAGCCACCTGCTTCCAACAACCTCCTGCATTTCTTATCAGGTCGTGACTCCATCTAGTATGGGGCAGCCCTTACACATCGAGAATATGTAAATAAATAAAAGTAATTTATTTAGTTGTACCACATAGTAAAGAAATACGGTTTCTTTACTTTCTAAGTATTATAAGTTAGTGCTTGACTACTATCCCACTCGATGTCAAGTGTTTTTTTTTACAGAATAACGGTGACAAACGAGCACATAGTCCACCTGATGGTAAAAAGATGATGTGGCCCATGGACATCTACACTTATGCTCAATTAAGTATCAAATTTTAGATGCGTTTGTCAAACCGGAGGACTAAGATGGAATGCCTCTTTTCCAGTATAATGGGTCTCCTGCCCAGCCTTATGCTGATATTCTGTGAGAGCATGGTCTTAACCCGGTCGACCCTTCGTGCTATAACCATAATAGAGCTGCAGCTTGGTCCTACCCCGATCGAGCCGACCCATTCGTGCTATAACCATAATAGAGCTGCAGCGTGGTCCTACCCCGGTCGAGCCGACCCATTCGTACTATAACCATAATAGAGCTGCAGCGTGGTCCTACCCCGGTCGAGCCAACCCATTCGTGCTATAACCATATTAGAGCTGCAGCGTGGTTCTACCCCGGTCGAGCCGACCCCTTCGTGCTATAACAATAATAGAGCTGCAGCGTGGTCCTACCCCGGTCGAGTCAACCCATTCGTGCTATAACCATATTAGAGCTGCAGCGTGGTCCTACCCCGGTCGAGCCGACCCCTTCGTGCTATAACCATAATAGAGCTGCAGCGTGGTCCTACCCTGGTCGAGCCGACCCTTCGTGCTATAATCATAATAGAGCTGCAGCGTGGTCCTACCCCGGTCGAGCCAACCCATTCGTGCTATAACCATATTAGAGCTGCAGCGTGGTCCTACCCCGGTCGAGCCGACCCCTTCGTGCTATAACCATAATAGAGCTGCAGCGTGGTCCTACCCTGGTCGAGCCGACCCATTCGTGCTATAATCATAATAGAGCTGCAGCGTGGTCCTACCCCGGTCGAGCCAACCCATTCGTGCTATAACCATATTAGAGCTGCAGCGTGGTCCTACCCCGGTCGAGCCGACCCCTTCGTGCTATAACCATAATAGAGCTGCAGCGTGGTCCTACCCTGGTCGAGCCGACCCTTTCGTGCTATAACCATAATAGAGATGCAGCGTGGTCCTACCCCGGTCGAGCCGACCGATTTGTACTATAACCATAATAGAGCTGCAGCGTGGCTCTACCAAGTAAGTGTTGTTTTAATCGAAAATCGCACTGACTTAATTTAACATAACTTATTAATATCAGCCGGGTTTTACATCATGATAGTAAATCATACACAAACTCACCAAAATATGTTACAAAATTGTAATGAAAACGGGTTAAGAGAAAACAATTATCGACAATTCTAGTCACGTAGATTGAAAATTTGTGGTCTGTGCGAAGGAATTAGGTTAAATTTGGGATACGTTTGGGCAGCTAGTTTTAATAATGTTTATATGTCAAATAATGTAATATCTAACCAATATATATTTTTATAATGTCCCAGACCGAATTTCACGGGCAGTCAGTCGCAACGGACCAGCCATCTGCAGGACAGGATTATAGTGCCCGAGTATATGCGCTACACAGGTGCGCCTCCATTCCTCAGTCCCATATCCCGATGGAACGGTAACCGACACAACTGGTGAGGGCTGATGACAGCCTTTTTTCAATATATTTAAAAAAAGTAGTCTAAATAGTTACATTAAATATTCTTCTTCATTCCTTATTTTTCCGCCCTCAGTAATGGGTTTTTTCTATAAATTTATATGTGATCATACTTATGGTCTTATTCCTATATTTAGTAGGTTATTTATTTAAAAAGAAGAATTACATCAGTTCTGCCTTTACCGAAAAATCGGTTATGAAACATTAAAAAAAACATCGTTTCGAATATAGATCTTTCTAGTTTATTTTTTTTGTACTTAAAAAGGATAACAAAGCCTTAATGCCTTTTGGTATTTCCCTTTAGTCGAACCGGAATTATGGAACCGGAATATTTTATGAGTGGGGATAAATATTATATGTAGCTCGAATAGTATTGGGCATCTTCTTAAGAGATGTCACCACAGCTAAGGGAGCAGAGGAAGTCAAGATAACTTTATTTTATTTTATGCAGTTAACTTTATTTATGACACTAGTTTCTAGACCTGGACGATTACAATATTTTATTTTATTAAAATTGGTTTACCAACAACTTATGCACCAACATCTTCCCATATAAATCAACGATATAGTAAACAAAAAACTAAGTACACAGTCAATTACAGGTAAACACCACATGCATAACTTTTATCGCGACAATTAAAGACGAATTTGTGCTTATTGAATAGAAACACTGTAGTATTGCTATTATAAAATGCACTAAAACAAACTGACCAAAAACATGGCAAGGTATGGATTTACAAAATTTAAAAAAGATAAAATTAAAAAAATTAAAAAGGGAAAAGTGTTTAACAAGGCAAATGTTTATAATATGAGATTGTATCATATATAGACAGCCTCGAAACTTTCCCAATGAAACATGGTTAATGTCGACGATCGCTAATTTGGTTAAAATGTCTGATCATCCTACAAATTGGCGAATGTGATCCCAAAACAGTTCGTCGTAATGGAGGACTGAGTGGTGTAATAGGTTTTCGGAGGCCTGAAAACTCAAAATTAATCTTTGTAAAGTTCTGAGCAGTCTATGATATTGTGGAGTAATTTAAATAAAATAACAAATCTGAAACCTCTTCGTTTGGATAAACTGGTCATGTTAAAGCGCTTAAGACGGGTCTCGTAACTGATATGCCTGCCTCGCATACCCGAAGAATACGATAGATGCCGAAGAAAGCGCTTTTGCACCTGTTCTATTCTCAATGAGTGAGTAGCGTAGTGGTCGCCAGATTACACTACCATACTCCAGTATACTTCTGACCAGACTACAATAGGATTTTTAGTTTAATGTCTCGAATTCCTTACTATTTCATAACAAACCCACCATTCTCGATGCCCTGCCGATCGTTTGTTCCATATGTATGAATGTAAGTTTTGTATGCAATAGAACGCCTAAATCACGCATGATTTCTGTCTCCTTAAGTATGTTGCCTGCTATTGTATATGAAGATGAAATTTTGTTTAGTTTTCTAGTAAATTTTATGTGTACATTTTTGGCATTCAATTTAAGTCCATTTTTATACCAAGAATTCAAGATGTCTAAATTTTGAAGCTTCATAATATCGCTCTCATTATTTATGACTTTAGACAATTTCAGGTCGTCAGCGAACATATGGTGAAGAATAAAGAAAGTGATCAGGCAGATCATTAATAAATATATTAAATAATATTAGCCCAAATGCGAGCCTTGCGGTACGCCAGAGGAAATAGAGTGTAAGTTAGATTGGTACCCATTGACTACCACATAAAAGGATCTATCGCTTAAATATGATTCTAGCCAATGCAGAATAGGTCCAGCGAAGCCATACATTTCTAATTTTGGAGAAGCACGTTGTGGGGAACTGTATCAAATGCTTTGCTGAAGTCCGTATAAATGGCGTCAACTTGCCGATTGTTATCCACAGCCCATAAGGTCTTCAAAAGCACATGAGATTCGTAGAAGTAGACCTTCTAGCTACAAATCCATGCTGTTTACTAGAAGTGTATTTTTGAAGTGATTTTGTATATATGGGCAAATGATTGCCTAGCAACTTAGCAAAACAGGCAGGATAGAAATTGGCCTATAGTTCCGAACGTCTTGGTCATCATCAGACTTATGAATCGGCACGACCTAGCAAACTTCCATCGCTTTGGAAATACTCCACTTGTCAACGATTCATTTAAAATGAGCCTTAAAGGCGCTGATAAACTATTAGCACAGTTAACTATGAAGTATGGTGGAATATTATCAGAGCCTGCACCTTTCGATATATCTAGACCTTAATACGTTTGAGAATATCATCGTGACTTATTGAAATATGTGCTAAACAATCCGAGTTGATACTAATATTATTAGTTGCATTATCATAGAGTGACGGCTGTTTGCAATCACTATACACCTCCGAAAAATAATTTGCAAACATTTAACAGATACCTTACCTTCATAACTTGTGGTAGATCCATTTTCATGGCTGTTGGGTATGTTCCATGACCACCTCTTTTTAGTTTTGATATAAGACCAGAAGTACTTTGGGTTGTCAGCTATTTTGCCTCTATGCTTCTAAGGTAATTTTTATAACAATCCGAAACTAGTTTCTTACATCTTTTTGACATTAAATGATATGAAATTTCATCAAGCGGATTTTTGTATTTTTTAAATCTAATTCTAAACCTATTCTTTTCGCGCAGTCTTTTGATAAGCTCCTTACTGTACCATTGGGGATATTTATGTTTTTTCTGCCTTTGTTCCGGCACATGTTTCTTAATGGTGCAGTTAAGTTTATCATAAAACACATCTATCATTTCATCCACGTTCTTGGTTAGTGAAAAGAGTTCTGGCCATTGGACACTATTAAGCTCTAGATTAACTGCCTCATAGTCAGTTTTGCGAAAGTTCAGTTTTATATTGTTAGGGTTAGCTAACATTGTGGCTAATTGAAGCTCAGCTGAAATTCCAAGGGGATGAAGATTATCGACTACGCTCAAGAAGTCTAATGACTTGGATAGCTGACACATAGGAGATCTACAAGAACTAAGTCTAAAATTTTACCCATTTTATTAACAATATTATTGACTTGTTTATAGTTATTAATATTACAAAGTCCAATAAATATTGGCAAATAGCAGAACTATGGTAGTAATTGCTTGACTTACCAATGAACATCTTGACCAATGAACTTTATGGGTTTGCACTAACAACTTACTACTGAACAAAGAGACCAATCGCGTGGCAGGATTAATGTGCCTTCTCGTTTCCATTCAGATATTAAATGTTCACCGTGCATATTAGAGCATATTATGACGGTCAGCGCTTATATTCCATATCACTTGCTATAGACATTGTGCAGTCTGTAGAATGAATATTGTAAAAACCACTTACCTTAATTTTTATAGTCTTTACCGTGTAGTGGCGGTGTAAGAATATCCACTACCCCATATCATCCCGTGGGTGTCGTAAGAAGTGACAGCAGCATCTTCCTAATAGCGACTAAAAATAAAAAACTGCGGTTGCCAACTCGCTTGCCAAGCGTGGCAACTATGGCAAATATCTTCCCTATGAGACAATATATGGAAGAGGCCCATGTTCAGCAGTGGACTTTAACAGGCTGTAACGGTAACGGATAGTATTTACACTTCCCATGGCTGAGCACAGGCCTTCTCTCATTTCTGAGTGGGTTAAGGAGCAATGATTTCACATGGCAACGAAATGTTTTATTTCGCAGACATGCACCTCACGATATTTTTCTTCACTGAGGAGTACGTGGTAAATCAGCACACTAACAGTTTTCTTGGTCTGGTGACACCAATAGATCGAACCCGGTTGGATAGTCCACTGTGAAATTTGAGCGCTAACGCTAAGCTACCAAGGCCTTTTCAATTTTAATTCTTTATAATTACTTAAAATTACTGATAATTTTAAAATTTTAAATTATTGTCAGTAAACGTTTCATTCAATATGTTAAAATGAAAATTGAAAACAAATTTCGATGTATTGACATTAACAAAAGGGTTCCCAAAATTGTATTGACCAAACATCGTTTTGTGCGCTAAATTAATCTACGTTTGACAGCTGTCAATTTTCTAGCCCATTCAACGTCCTTTGATCGACCATCATTTTTCATTTTAGTAAAGCAATCACGCAACGAAGCCGAACGAAAGGTTATTACATGAATTATTTATAGAAATTACTTTTATTTATTTGCACATTCTCGATGTGTAAGGCTACCCCACACTAGATGGAGTCACGACCTGATAAGAAATGCAGGAAGTTTTTGGAAGCAGGTAGCTCAGCACTGTGCTTTGGTGGCCTATGTTCAGAAGTGGACATGGTTTGTGATGATGATGATGATATTCTTGATATATATATTAGATCCGTGATAGCTAACAGGCTAATCGCTCATCGTACTAACTGGAATAAAGGACGCGAGCAACTCGAGTTTGATTTTCGCCACTATCAGATAATTGCAATTTTAAGCGCTGGTTTACTTGCTTTGCTGACGGCGAATAGAGGAAAAGGAAGAAGGAAGAGGAAGTGCTGTGCCGACCCCAAATAAGGGCAGGAAGAAAAGGAAGATAGTACTAGATGTATGAAGCCGACGTATCAGAGTTCTTAACCCCATTTCTTCCAGTGGAATTTGAACGAGGCGAATAAGGGTTAACCACAAACAATCTTATGACTTTTGTTATATGGCGGTAACAATACCAGCACTGGTCAGTATCAAAAGTGCGTCGTTTGGTATTACGATTGTTCATCCGCCTGCTAAGTCTGATGATTAATCTCGCTAAAACAGGGTAACCCCATGTCACTTTGTGGCTTTGTAACAAACGAGCACCCAGTCTACCTGATGGTAAGTGGATGCTGTAGCCCATAGACATCTACATATATTCGATTTAGAAGCTTCAAAGGTTCTCCGGTTCTCTACACTGAAACACATCAGCATTAAGATGTAACGTGTGTTTTACGCTGGTATTCTGTGAGAGAGTATGACTATCCCCGGTCGAGCCGACCCATTCGTGCTACAACTATAATATACGATTAGCTACAGCATGGCTCTGCACGAACCATTTCTTTTGAGTTGATGATAACAGTAGGTACTTATAAAAATACACTTTGAACAAAATACGCACTAATAGTATATTCTATTAAGTAGTTCAGTTTTGTTTTCATTAGTACGTAATTGAACGCTCTGATATTTTCCTTGAAGCTTTTGTTTACTGAACATCGGACATTTGCTTTAATTTGAGTTCGTCTAAATTTCGAGATGCATGCATTAAGAGAGTTAGTTATCAGATCGGGACAAAATATCCAGGTGTTGTAAGTTAAAAAATATAGCAGTTTTGTAAATGTTAGTGACGATTTTAACAAAGATACTATTAGGAAATAATAAAAGAAATTAAAATTAAATTGCACAAAAACCAACATGTTAAACAAGCAAAGTTGCAACCAATACACAGGGCTTCGCCCATAAATTATAACGTCCTTTTTTAGTTTCACAGAACGTTTTTTTTTTACTTACATAGTATTTTTTTAGTTTTAGCATGCTTGAGTACTTAAGAGATGTTGTTTAATATTATAATATTTAAAAATATGACAGATAAGACGAAACCTGTGGAGGTACTTTCGTAATTTCTCTCAGATCAGTGGAACCTCATTTCGAAACGGTAGAAGATTTTAGAAAATGAATGACAATTGAAAACGAATTTTTAATTATATATATTTTACATCGAAGGAATTAATATACCTTATTTCATTATACTCCACGTTGACCCAATATGTGTTGGTGGACTTTTCATATTCTCATATCCTCGAAATATTTGATTTTCCGAAATTCAGATTACATCAAGACGTTTTTCCTATCCGTCGGGCACATTTTAAAATCAGTACTTAAAATTGCAACAAAAATTTAATTGGCTGGCGGTTTAGAACCCAAACTGCTCGCGTACTATTTTACCACAGCTTTTTGTTTCCCAAAACGAAAATCTTACCAAACTAAAGTTGAAAGTAATCTTTTTTCAACTTTTATAAACGTCCAAATCGACTACAGATTAAAAAATCACATTAGAATCGCAAGAAATTCTGGTATCAATTTTAAACGTTTCGCTTTCTAGGACAAAGAACTCTTATAATTTTTTCTGTAACTTATGATGACCGAATTACATAGATAAAAATTTTGAATATAATCTTTTCATATTCAATATGATATAATTAGAAATGTAAGTAAATAATAGCAAACACTGTGCACTCATGGCAACCATACCATCTGTGTATTACATCTGGTTTATACGGTGACGGATTCTTTTGACCCTAAACGCCCATATTAAATCTTTAATTTTTCTAATATAATATGTACATAGTTGATTAGCTAAAAAGATTTATCTCAATATCGTGAAGATACACAGAATAAAAAACAAAAATTTGAATTGTCATACAGTCTTACTCCTGTATCGTGCAAGAACGCAGGCTATGTTTTCTCGCTGAATAGCTTTACTTAGCCTTTGAGTGAGAAAAGAACCAGCCTCTTTAAACTTAAAATTGTAATTTCTCGCAACCATTCTACTCTGTTCTGTAAGCCTTTTAATTAAATTTTATTGAACAAATAGCCAACATCAACCATCGCCTGTAAAATGCATGTTCAATGATTTTTATTTTCTGTTGACCTATATTATATACTAGTTGATACCCGCGACTTCGTCCGCGTGACTAAGTTTTCGTATTTGCGAGGAAAAACATCAATAAGATCGCATACAAAAGTTCTTTGTACACAATATTATTCGTTGCTCCGTTTGTATCTAAAATATATAAATTATCTGAGTTAGTAACGAGAGAGCAAGCGACGTACAGTTGACCGTGTGAAAAACCCCGTATAAAAATCGTTGTTTTAAAACTTTAATAACTTTATATTAAATGAAGATATCGTATTTTTTTTGATAAGGGTCAAGTGTCAAGAAATAAAACTTAGAAAACCTAATTGAAATCTATCCAGTAGTTTTTCCGTGATGCGCACAGCAGCAAACCTCTATCATTTATTTATATAGATAATATTGTTTAACCTTTTGTTAGACATGTGTCATTCATTCATTTCTAGTGACCCGGTCATTCAAGTATTGATTCGTCTTACGAAACGGGTCTTTCGAATCGATCATTCAAATGGATTATTCAAATTACAGTACTCTGTGATCTGTTAGACCCGCTTGATAGTGTCGGTTGTCGGACATTAATATACTCTTGGTCCTGTCAATCTTTTGATCCGAACGTTAAAAATCAATACATTGATGCGACCCGGTTAAAATGAACGAATCATTCACGATAAACACATGTCTACAGTGTAGAAATTGATGAAGATTAAATTATAAATATTGGGAACCGTTGAAATTGTTGTCAGTTGAAACTGAAAAATTAAATCGGCAAAAAGTTGAATTATTTAAAAGTAAAATGAATGTTCATGGAATTTATTTAAACAACAAAAGAGTTTTGAGATTCAATTAAATTCTGCTGCTAAATTTTTCCACGTTTTATTCCTTTTAAAATTATTTTTAAAAGCAGATGCTCGTAATTTACACAAAGAAAAAATTATAGATAAAAATAACATATTTTCTTGTTGCATTCGAAGTGCACTAACTTTTAAATCATATCTTTTTATTCTTCTTTTCCATTTCTCCAGCTGTAGGCAAAGCTTTAGTCATCATGCTTAGCACGCTTGCAGGTCACCTTTGACGCTGATGCTCGTAACAGGTCTGAGAATTTTACATCTGACGTGAACGAGATGGTAAACCGCCATCTGTCGGAAGCCTTATTTTTCTGGCACTTGCCTTGGTCGCCTATTACAACGCAAAAGAAACGAATGTACAATATTGAAAATGTTAAAAGACGTACGTATGTTTTTTCTTTTGAAAAGCGTTTAATAATCTTTTACGATGTAAAATGTTTATATTTTGGTTTTAGCATATTAATTGTAGGAACTTTTTTATATTTAAGTATTTTAATCGGAAAAAAAATATATTAAAATTATAATTCAACGTATACATTGTCAGCATTTTCTTAATCTGCGCGGAAAATCGTGAGTTCGGTCTGTTGTGTAACTTTACTAAAGTACTAGTTTTGGTTTGGTTTAATCCGAATCTTACCGAAAATGAAACCTTTATTACTGTAGAACCTAAATGAATGGAAAACTAAACTTACACAACGAATTTGAACCGATTTTCAGTTTCTAATTGCACACATTCCGATAAAGTAATAAAATAGTATCTGAAAGTGATTAAGTTCCAACATCAAAATCTCTAATACTAGTTTCCTATAGTCATTTTGATGTCTTTTTATAACTGGATTGTAACCAGAAAATAATTCTGAATTTCTTGTCTGTTAAAAATTCAAACTTAATTAAATTTTGTTGGGTTAAACACGGACGTATGGATGAATAAGCTGGAAGTAATTTAGAAACTAAACATGTTATGAAAACCACTAACAGGCTCTTAAATAATAACGGTATTTGGCTTTAATGTGACTTGTAATTACAGCTGAACTTTATATCAACGAAGATAAAATCTATTATTGAAGTTTAATGTGAAACTATGTTAAATGTTGTGAATCTGACATTAAATTTGTAATATACTTTAAGGTGAAGGTACAATAGTTACAGACCACATACATCTTAGCTGGGAAAATTCTTCTTATCATTTCTTTTTTTACTATTATATCAGTGTTTGACTACTATGCCACCTGATGGTAATTGGTGATGCAGCCGAAGATGGTAAAGCACTGACTTAGAACAAATGCCTAGTAACGTATGCTCACAACAGCAATTGCTATTACTATTTTGTAAACAGTCAACTTATATATTACTTAAAAAGGTTTATTTAAATTTACTTTGACAAATTGTTCTTAATATAACATTATTTCATGTATAAGGCTGTCTTGTAATACGGTGTGATGGTATGAACCCCACTCCCCGAAATTATCAAACGAAAAGCAAAAGCGGAAATATTTTAGAACAAACAACGTACGTCTACCCGCGACGATGTCTCGGCGGACACTGGCCGGGGCGGGCGCGAGAGTTTTTCAATATTTATACCCGTACTATACAATAATATTTTATCTTGTATTACTTTATTTTATTAACCGTGTAGTGACGGTTTAAGAATATCCACTACCCCATATCGTCCCGTGGGTGCCGTAAGAGGAAACAGAAGGAAACTGCAACAGGAGATGGGCAGCAGCATCTTCGTGATAACAAATCAAAATAAAATAAACTGCGGTTGCAAATTGCCCGCGAAACGTGGAAACTATGGCAAAATTCCCCTATGAGGCAAATTAAAATGGAGGACTATATTCAGAAATGGCTCTTTATAGGCTATAGTTTTATAGGCTTTTATAGGTATAATGGTATTTTTATCTTTAGAGCAAAATAAAAAAGAAATATGTAAAATGTATTTTCAGCTTTGCGTTAAAAATAACAAGCTTATTCATTTGATGTATCTCTGCATGAATTTTTTGTATCGAGCCAATTATTATGATTTTCTGACTTTCATACATCACTTGTTTGCATGTATGTTAAAAAGCACACAATAAACAAATATTTAAATATATTTTGTAATTGCGGTAGAAAATTAACTAAATAGTACATGACACGCGTATTGGTTTTAAAAGGCGCTTTGTGAAGCCTTTGCCACATTGTAATGTCGTGCATAGAAATTAAAAGGAAAATTTGTTATATATTTTTTCAACTTTGTAATATTACACATATATGGCATAGAGTTGATCAATATGTATAACAGATACATAATTTAATCATAATGATTCCTGTTCGCATTATTCAACAATTTACGAAAAGTCATAATAAATTTTTAACAATATTTATTCTAAAGTTAATCTCCTTAATCAATAAACTTAATTAATTCAATATTGTATTAATACATGAACATCGTAAAATAGTATTATTTAGCAGTATCAAAGGGGAATGAGCTTCTAAAATTCGAATTGTACTGTGACATATGTAGATGTCCAGCAAAAATATGTGTTCTGTGTACCGTACTGTGTACTGTGGACCGTTATGGCAAGTAAAAGAACTTCACACATGGTGTGGCAGTAGTTCATGGGCGGCGGTCGACATTTGCCATTGGATGAGTCGCATGCTCATATCATCATCATCATCATTACATCCCTCAACAAGTCCACTGGTGAACAAAGGCCTCCCAAGAAATGCCACAAAGCACGGTCCTGAGCCACCTGCATCCATCGACTTCCTGCATGTCTTAACATTTTGTCACTTCATCTAGTGAGGGGACGCCCTACACTTCGTCCGCCTTCGAGAAACTTTTGAAGATCTTTTTTTGAACTTTTGATGAAGTCAATCTCATTTTTGTCGAACAGTCGGGGCTCGACCAGGTCCACTTCTGTGGGGCCGCTTCTGGAATAAAGAGTTCATCATAAATAGTCGCTCTTTTCTCATGAAGTCGGCCAGCTGCTTGCCCTTGGTTTCCGTTGCCTTATTACAAATTTCCTACCTTTAGCTCACCGTTCTTTCTTGTGCCTAGTTTGCGTTGAAGTCTCCCATTAACACAAGTCTCCCATTAGCGGGTTTTGAGAATACATGGCTCTAGATATATCCTCATACATTTCCTCCGCCTCATCGGGTGTGCTGAGGTTGGTGCGTAAACCTGTATGACCTTCAGCGAATACCGTTTGGTGATTCTGAGTATAAGGTACGCAACCCCGTCGACACACTCTCAATCTTTACATCGTTATTAACTAGAGACTTGTGGACGATAAATCCAACACCTCCTTGGGACAGATACTCCTCCCGGTGATAGAACAAGTTGCCGGATTCAAGGATTACCATGTCCTCCCCTATCTTCGGAACTCGGATAATCCTATAATATTCCAGCGCAACTTGTCTATCTCTTCTTGCTCAAGATCTTCACGTCAGTACCCAGGTGCGTGCGTTATATGTTGCCAGGTCGAGTCGTGTAAGGTGGCAATCGAACCTCCACCGGAGATTCCAGCACCCCTGCCCCACTGTTACCATGGTCGCCACCATAGCCAGGAATAGCGGGACCGCTTGAGACTGGGGGCCCTCTCTTCGTAACTTTATTTATGGTGGGTATATTGCCATAGTTGCCACGCTTGGCGATCGGGTTGGCAACCGAATTTTTTTATTGCTGTTTTGTTGTTATCAGAACGATGATGCTGCCAATCTTCTGCCTCAGTTTCCCTCTGTCGCCTCTTACGACACCCACGGGAAGATATCAAGTAGTGGGTATTCTCTCTAGACTAGGTAGGATTATTGCACAAAAGTGTTTGCGCTATACAGGTGCACTCTTAATTTCCTTAGTGTCATAGTTCGATGGGAGGGCAATCTGACACGACAGGAAATCAATAAGGCTTACGAGGCAGGGAAGTGAAACACTGTATACTTCCTGATAGGGCTGTTACTGAGAAATTCTTGACAGAAAAACACAGTTAATGATTTTGGCCCGACCCGGTATTCAAACCTTAGTGCATATGATCAGCAGTCACGTTTAAGTCCAGTAGACCAACGAGGCAGTCATATATTATACTAGCGGTCGCCCGCGGCTGCGCCCGCGTGGATGTCCGTTACCGCTGCAAAAAGCCTACCCAGGAAAGACACGGTCAGCAAACAAAATGATTCCCAGGTCAATTCACAGACACCGACACTAACATCGACGAAGCAGTCACTATCCGCAGGCTGAACAGATTTTCTTTCTGTGGATGTTATTTGTTAAGTCCCGGAGTGCAACCTGTTGTTTTAGGATAGAAAACTTAAGCTATTATTGTAGAGCTTCTCTATACACAACATTTGACGTTATATTATTTTCTGGTAACAAAATATACTGATGGTCGGAGCCCTGACCCGTGATAGGCAACGTAAAGTTACCCATGCGTAAAACATTCTTTTCGTAAATCAATTCCTACTAATTTGAATGTTTGGCCCTGGGATTTGTTTATCGTGAGGAAAGAAATTTTACTGGAAATTGGAGCCTTTTGAAGGTATAGGCAAATCAGTAGGGATCATGGGTATTCTTGGTATATGAGCTAATTCACCAGCTGCAGGGCCGGTGATAATCTTCGCAACTATTAAATTATCTTTTAGCTCCTTTATAAGAAGTCTCGTGCCATTACACATGTTGGGGGTCTTAAATTTGAGAAGCATTATCGGCGTGCCAACTTTTAACGACAGTTCATGCTCGACTCTTGAGCGCGTAGCTCAGAGGTTCTCAAGCTTTGTACGGCAAGGCGTTGCGAACGCTCGACACTCGACTCTCGTTCGCGTAAGTCAGAGGTCCTTACATTTTGTTCATGAAGACGTTGGGAACGCTCCAGCCTCGACTCTTGAGCGCGTAGCTCAGAGGTTCACAAGCTTTGTACGGCAAGGCGTTGCGAACGCTCGACACTCGACCTCGTTCGCGTAAGTCAGAGGTTCTTACATTTTGTTCATGAAGACGTTGGGAACGCTCCAGCCTCGACTCGCGCACGTAACTCAGAGGTTCTCAGATTTTGTTTTGCAAGGCGTTGTGAACGTTCGACACTCGACTCGTGCGCGTACCTGAGTTTTCTCTGATTTTGTTCAGCAAGGCGTTGTGAACGTTCAGGTGAAGATTCTCCCATACGACGTATTTTTGCTGCCCGTGCTTGAGAACTATGTTTAGAAAGTTGAGACCTGGCTCTTTAGGCATTTTCAAATGTTTAAGATAATGTTATTAGCGTGTAATATTCTAGCTCTAAAAGAACTGTTGGTTAGCCCTGAAAAGAACTGTTGGTAAGCCCTGAAAGAAATGTTGGTTAGCCCTGAAAAGAACTGTTGTTTAGCTCTAAGAAGAACTGTTGTTTAGCTCAAGAAGAACTGTTGTTTAGCTCTGAGAAGAACTTTGCGTAGGTGTAGTTTAAATAACGAAACCCAAAAAATCGCACGAAAATTATTAGACTTCACGCACGACCGCTGCGTAGGAGACCGCGCGACTGAGCCGCGGGTACCTTACTCATAGATCTAAACTCCCTCCCACACGCTCACCGGGCCTTGGTAACGCCTACTTCGCAACGGGCCGTGCAGCAGAAATCGTAATATTTTAATTTCGCTATAACTTCAGAACCAAACGTCCAATTTTAATCATTTAAAGACCAAATATTATCTACATTAACTGTACTTAGTGATGAAATAATTTATTTTGATAAGGATTAATAGAATGAGTAAAATAAACGCGTTTAAATGTAGTCCAAAAAATCAAGATTTTTCAATAAAAATGGTTATTGTGCCTCACTCGACATAGATAGGTATAGTGTGTCGCGGACTTTTTTGTAGATATTTATAAGATCTACAATTACTTAGAACATTTTATGGTTCTATCTTTAATAGTTTAGGCAGGGTACGCAAAATAAGTAACTTTTTTGGTTGATTTTTTACATCTTGTGTCCGAAAAACCCTAATATCTTACGGAACCCTATTTTTGTTCAAAATTAAATATAGCCTATATTACTCGTGGATAATGTAGCTTTCGAATGGTGAAAGAATTTTTAAAATCGGTCCAGTAGTTTATGAGCCTATTCATTACAATCAAACAAACAAACAAACAAACAAACAAAGTTTTCCTCTTTATAATATTAGTGTTTGTACAGTAGGGCTACGATGGCTATCCGAGTACAGAACCAGAGTACGAAACCTATCCAACTGCAGAGAGGTGTAAGACAGGGTGACGTTATATCCCCGAAACTCTTCATCGCTGCATTGAGGACGTTTTCAAGCTACTGGACTGAAAAGGACACGGTATTAACATCAATGGCGAGTACATCACTCACCTTCGATTTGCCGACGATATAGTCCTTATGGCAGAATTGCTAGAGGACCTAAGCACTATGCTCAATGACCTCAATAGTGCCTCCCAACGGATAAGTCTTAAGATGAACATGGACAAAACAAAGATCATGTTTAATCTCCATGTCACACCTATGCCGGTAGTTGTTGGAAGCACTAAGCTCGAAGTTGTTGACAAATATGCTGGGACAAATAGTCCGACTAGGTAAGTCCAACTTCGACCGAGAGGTCAGTTAAAATAAGTTAATATACGCGATAAAATCCGTAAAACTAGTTTTATTTAATTGTGTAGTATTCGTGTAAATATAAAATCATTAGTAAGTCCAACTTCGACCGAGAGGTCAATCGACGGATTCAACTAGGCTGGGCAGCGTTCGGAAAATTACGACACATCTTCTCGTCAGGTGTACCTCAAAACTTGAAAACGAGACTTTACAACCAGTGCGTGTTGCCAGTGATGGCCTATAGAACTGAGACGTGGTCCTTCACTGCTGGCTGGATGAGAAAGCTCAATATCGCTCAGCGAGCTATGGAGAGGGCTATTATCGGAGTTTCTCTGCGTGATAAACATAGAAATGAGGATATCCGCAGTAGAACCAGAGTGATCGACATAGTGTGTTGAAGACGAATATTTGAAAACTAGTCGTATGTTAAGGTATTTTTCTTTTAACGATAAGGAAATAATTGAATTAACCGTGTGATACCCGTATAAGAGCGACTATGACAAGTTCCAGGAAGATTTTATGGGTCCCAATAGATGGCTGTAAAACAGTTCCTTTTACGATGGACTTAAAATATCTAGATCAGAGACGGGCAGTAATATCAAAGGTGGATGATGAGGACTGAACCATATACTCCCTACACCGGTAGAGGGATATGATGAGAAGTGTACTTTTATGGGATGTAATGAATTAAAAAAATACAAAGAGCAATGGTAGTTCAGGAACTTAGTGCGTAAATTTCACAGTACGCAAGTAAACCAAGTTTAATTCTCAACGGCAAGATTAAAACTGTTAATTTTGAATCTTAAAGTACTTATAATACAATACAAGTGGTAAATGCTTACCACTTGCTCAGCGGTGAAAAAAACATCGTAAGGAAACCTGCGTGTTTGAGATATAAAATATTTCGAGGACCTGAGAAGTCCGCTAACAAACACTGGATCAGCGCTCCGGACTAATTGCTTCATAATCCTCTCTGGAACTTGACCGCCGGCATATTGCTGCTCCTGTAATATTGTTTAAATAATGGTTTGTAGGGGATTTTGATATGTAAAAGTGGTGCGATTTTATGTATTGTCTGCACAGCTGAACTATTAGTCATCATCATCATCACTACAGCCCTTCACAAGTCCACTGCTGAACATAGGCCTCCCCCACGGAATGCCACAAAGCACGGTCTCGAGCCACCTGCATCCATTGACTTCCTGCATGTCTTACCAGGTCGTCACTCCATCTAGTGGGGCCGCCCTACACTTCGCTT
>JAGSMP010002291.1:0-26199 GCA_029286625.1 Parnassius orleans
AATATTTGAAAACTAGTCGTATGTTAAGGTATTTTTCTTTTAACGATAAGGAAATAATTGAATTAACCGTGTGATACCCGTATAAGAGCGACCATGACAAGTTCCAGGAAGATTTTATGGGTCCCAATAGATGGCTGTAAAACAGTTCCTTTTACGATGGACTTAAAATATCTAGATCAGAGACGGGCAGTAATATCAAAGGTGGATGATGAGGACTGAACCATATACTCCCTACACCGGTAGAGGGATATGATGAGAAGTGTACTTTTATGGGATGTAATGAATTAAAAAAATACAAAGAGCAATGGTAGTTCAGGAACTTAGTGCGTAAATTTCACAGTACGCAAGTAAACCAAGTTTAATTCTCAACGGCAAGATTAAAACTGTTAATTTTGAATCTTAAAGTACTTATAATACAATACAAGTGGTAAATGCTTACCACTTGCTCAGCGGTGAAAAAAACATCGTAAGGAAACCTGCGTGTTTGAGATATAAAATATTTCGAGGACCTGAGAAGTCCGCTAACAAACACTGGATCAGCGCTCCGGACTAATTGCTTCATAATCCTCTCTGGAACTTGACCGCCGGCATATTGCTGCTCCTGTAATATTGTTTAAATAATGGTTTGTAGGGGATTTTGATATGTAAAAGTGGTGCGATTTTATGTATTGTCTGCACAGCTGAACTATTAGTCATCATCATCATCACTACAGCCCTTCACAAGTCCACTGCTGAACATAGGCCTCCCCCACGGAATGCCACAAAGCACGGTCTCGAGCCACCTGCATCCATTGACTTCCTGCATGTCTTACCAGGTCGTCACTCCATCTAGTGGGGGGCCGCCCTACACTTCGCTTACCGGTACGAGATTGCCACTCGAGAACCTTTCTTCCCCATCGGCTGTCGGTTCTTCGAGCTATATGGCCGGCCCATTGCCACTTCAGCTTACCAATCTCATTTCTAAGTTTATCACGCAGAGAAACCCCGAGCATAGCCCTCTCCATAGCTCGAGCAACCTTGAGCTTCCTCATACGGCCAGCAGTGAAGGACCACGTCTCAGTTCCATATGTCATCACTGGCAACACGCACTGGTTGTACAATTTAGTTTTGAGGTTTTGAGGTATGCCTGACGAGAAGATGGGTCGTAATCTCCCGAACGCTGCCCAGCCGAGTTGAATCCGTCGATTGACCTCTTGGTCGAAGTTGGACTTACCTAGTCGGACTATTTGTCCCAGGAAAACATATTCGTCAACAACTTCGAGCTTAGTGCTCCCAGCAACTACCGGCATAGGTGTGACATGGACATTAAGCATGATTTTTGTTTTGTCCATGTTCATCTTGAGACCTATCCGTTGGGAGACACTATTGAGGTCATTGAGCATAGTGCTTAGGTCCTCCAGCGATTCTGTCATAAGGACTATATCGAAGGTGAGTGATGTACTCGCCATTGATGTTAATACCGTATCCTTTCCAGTCCAGTAGCTTGAAAACGTCTTCCAATGCAGCGGTGAAGAGTTTCGGGGATATTACGTCACCCTGTCTTACACCTCTCTGCAGTTGGATAGGTTTCGTACTCTGGTTCTGTCTCGGATAGCCGGCCCTACTGTACAAACACTTCAGCACCTCGATATACCGACAGTCCACTTGGCACCGCTGAAGGGACTGCAGCACCGCCGAAATTTCGACGGAATCAAAGGCTTTCTCATAGTCCACATACACAAGGCAAAGTGGCAGATTGTACTCGTCGGTCTTTTGTACAATTTGCCGAAGGGTATGTATGTGGTCTATGGTGCTAAAGCCTTTTTGGAAACCGGCTTGTTCGGGAGGCTGGAAGTCGTCGAGTCTGCATGCGAGACAATTCGTAATGACTCTCGAAAACAGCACGTAGACGCGGCTCAGAAGGGAAATCGGTCTGTAGTTCTTCAAGAGAGCGTTGTCGCCTTTCTTGAAGAACAAGACCACCGCACTTCTGCTCCACGCCTCCGGTGTAATGCAACCATGGAGGACGGAATTAAAGAGCTTCTGAAGGACCTCAAGTACCGGTTTTCCACCCGCTTTCAGAAGCTCCGCTGTAATTCAATCCTCGCCTGGGGCCTTGCCGTTTTTAAGGTGCTGGAGAGCCATTCTAATCTCGCTCAGACTGACGTCCGGGATATCATCGGAATAGTGTCGGATAAGACTTGCTCTTGGATCGTTACTCACACTTGCGTGTGGCTCCAACGATGACGTGTACAGCTGCCCATAGAACCTCTCAATCTCACTCAAAATCTCAGGTGTCCCGGAAACGATGCTGCCACAATCGGTCTTCAGCTTCGACAGTTGGCTCTTTCTGGCAGACAGATCTCTGGCAAAGACTTTGGAGCCCTGGTTCCGCTCGATCGCTTCTTCAATACGAGCTGTATTGAAGTTGCGCAAGTCCCGCAGCATGCATTTGGACTGTCTGTTGAGTTACCTGTATGCTGTCAAATCTGCTGAAGACTGCAGCTTCATCTCCCGTCTAACAACCATGAGATTAAGAGTGTGATCGTAGAGTTTTTGTGTTCTTCTGCGACGGGTCTTACAGAACTTAGCTCCGACCGCATGGACAGTTTCCACAAGCTTGTTATTCATATCTTCCACTTCACTGCAAACTTCTAGGCACTGAAAACAATTTTGTAACTCGAGCTGAAAGTTTTCGGGACTTTGGATTAGAGCACGAGGGGGACGGAGCGTTGACTTCATTAGACGTGACCTCTCCAACTTGACGTTTAGGTTCAGTGTGCCTCTCACCATTCGGTGATCGCTGCCAGTTTTCACCCTCGCGATCACTGAGACATCACTGAACAGTTGTCGTCTGGTCGTCATAATAAAGTCAATCTCATTTTTTGTCGAACCGTCGGGGCTCGACCAGGTCCACTTTCTGTGGGGCTGCTTTTGGAAGAAAGAGTTCATCATAAAGTGTCCCTCTTTCTCCATAAAGTCGGCCAGCTGCTGGCCTCTTGGGTTCCGTTGCCCTATTCCGAATTTCCCTACTTTCAGCTCACCGCTCTCTCTTGTGACTAGTTTTGCGTTGAAGTCTCCCATTAACACCGTATAGTGGGTTTTGGAGGATTGCAGGGCTCTAGAGATATCCTCATACATTTCCTCCACCTCCTCATCGGGGTGTGCCGAGGTTGGTGCGTAAACCTGTATGACCTTCAGCGAATACCGTTTGGTGATTCTGAGTATAAGTTACGCAACCCTCGTCGACACACTCACAATCTTTACAACGTTGTTAACGAGAGACTTGTGGACGATAAATCCGACACCTCCTTGGGACAGATGGTCGCCCTCGTCGAGTCGTCGTAGGTGGCAACCGAACCTCCACCGGAGATTCTTAGCACCCCCTGCCCCGCCGTTATTTGGGGCCGTTTATTTGTGTCATCGCTCATGGGGGGTATATTGCCATAGTTGCCACGCTTGGCGAGCGGGTTGGCAACCGCAGTTTTTTATTGTTTTTTGGCCTTTATCAGAAAGATGCTGCCGCCCATCTTCTGTATCAGTTTCCCTTTGTCGCCTCTTACGACACCCACGGGAAGATATGGGGTAGTGGGTATTCTTACCCGCCACTACACGGGAGGAACTATTAGTGGAAACATGAAACATGTGCTCTGATGGTGATGTGAACCTCAAGATAATGCGTCTTGAGATACTATCGCCATCATCTGTCTGTTGGCTCAAGCTGCCGTCAATATCTCACGAAAACGTCGCAATATGACCCATCAACATATTGTGAATAAATTTGTAGTAATAAAGGATAGTTTTTTTATTAATTGATACCGGTAGAAGTATTATCGTACATTAGCAGAATTCATTACTACGAGATTGCTATTAATTAAACAAAATACCTCTCTGAAAAAAGAGGAAGCCTATCGACTGAGGACTAGAATAACATAGGCTGTTATTAAACAAAAGTTTGCTTCATTTATGATTCTAACCGAGAACCTACCACTCAGCAGTAACTACTTAAGCTTGAGTTCATAACTTCATTTTAAACTAAACATTTGTTTTTAGGTGACCTATTAGTGAAGAAAGATGTTGAAATAATGGTACACATCTATGACTTGCATCATCGTGAGGACATCTTTCCGGAAGCAGAAGCCTTCAAACCGGAACGGTTCCTTAACGGAGAAGTTCGCCATCCGTATGCTTATATACCGTTCAGTGCTGGACCAAGGAATTGCATTGGTTAGATTTTCATTTATTAAAAAATACCCTGAAAACTGCTCAATAATGCATTTGTGGCAAAATAGCGTAAAGCGATTGAACAAGAATTAAACCTAAATCCTACTATCAAAAATTTCGGATGACTCTGCTTTAAGATTTTGAAGAGGGCCAAATATATGAACAGTCAAATTAGAGACTAATCAAATCATACATTGGTCAAATACATGATTCGACAAATTCGCTGTTAATCAAGTACGCTTTGGTACAGTCAGTGAAGGAAAAATAACTATTACTTTTACTTTTGAGAACTTTACAAATCTCCTATTGACGAATAACTGATGAATAAAATTACGAATTTAAATAAAACTGGGGAACCAACGGTCAATCAGGAACAGTTTTAGCTCCCAATAACAATACTAGCTTCTATATATTCTATATATTTTATACTATATAGTGGTAGAGCCATGGTGCAGCATATACGTGGTAGAGCCAAGCTGTAGCTATATTAATTGTATAGTTGTAGCACAAATGGGTCGGCTCGACCGGGGAAGGACAACGCTCTCACAGAATACCAGCGTAAAATAGCAGCTTAACGCTGCTGTGTTTCGTATGGTGAGTGTAGAGAACCGGAGACCCTTTTTTACTGGAAATGAGGCATTCCATCTTAGTCCTCACGGGTGACAACGCATCTGCATTTTGATATGTAATAGAGGATAGATGTAGATGTCTGTGGGCCGCAGCAACCACTTACCAGCAACCCTTATCCTATAAAAAAAATATGTAATTCTATAAAAATACCGAAAAGTGGCTGGTTGACTGACAAATTTTTTTCAATTAAATCAAGGTCACTAAAAATGGAAATCCGCGTTTAGTTGTAACTCGCCTCTCCACTATGTCTACCAACACTGCTAGACGACATTCTGCAGCATCAGCTCTATGCATGACCGAACTTGCACTTTAAAGATTATAGGAAGCTTTCTCAGAATAAATTACCGCCGTAATTTTGCAAGGCTATGAACCGTCCAAAGTTAGGTTTTGAACAAATCTCAACTAACAACAATAAGCAATCAGTGTACTCTAAATATTTTTTACCTTAATACGGCTGGGACTTAAACCCTGAACCCCGGAGAAAACTTAATATCGGTTACCGCAACACTGTAACTAAACAATAGCATGTTGCGTTATCCCTGTCCTATTGGGATTGCGTTTGTTTTAAATCAAGTAATTTAATTTCTATTCTAGAACTCTTGATTTGCTCTAACAATGCATTTGTAAAAGGATTAAAAGTTAATTGGATTAATTAAAATAGGAGCTTATCGGATTACCAAAGGGAATTATTATATCAAATTGAAATGTATTATGGATAAAAAAACGTAGATATTTGCCACTCGTAACGATTAAGACAGAATGTTTCGTTACCAGTAAAAGGTCTCTGGTTCTCGTTTTAGCGTAAAAATCCCGTTTTTTACGGTGAGAAACTGTGGAATTCTCTTCATATTCGCCATAGATATCTCGGCCAAGTTTTAAATCCTTGTTTACTACACAGTATCTAGTATCAACATTTTCTTATATTATTATTTATTATGATTTATATATTTACAAATATTAAGTATTATAATATTATTTATTATGATTTATATATTTACAAAATTTAAGTATTATGTAGGTATGTGTATCATGTAAGAGTTAAGTAAAAAGTTTTATCTTAATATGCAGGTCAGCGATTTGCGATGCAAGAAATGAAATGTGCCCTCAGCGAGATCTGCCGGAACTTCAGACTAACGAGAAAGGCGAAAGGGGTCCGACCAATGCTTAAGACCGACCTTATGCTGCGACCTGTCGAACCTATTTATGTACAGTTTTTACAACGATAGATAAATAAAGTATATATATAAATATAATATCATATGTTTTTATTTTTTATGCATATGACATTTTAAATTTGATCTTGTGAGAAAAAGAAGAAGTAGCAAGGAACACAATTACTTTAGACAATTTCTTTTTTTATGCACAGGGGACGACAGTTTTTATTTTTTTTGTTTTTAACGCAAAATATAACATTTTTCACATTCACATTTTCATAGGTTTTAAAAATGTTGATTTTTAGCAGATTACAGTTAAACCAAACAAAAAGTCGTATCTGAATCGTGTTGTGCTTTTGTAATAATTTCAGTTATATTATGGCCAAAATAAAATAAACACGTGTCATCAGCATACAGCGTTAATTGTCCAGCTAAGTTAAATTGATGTAAATTATTAATATATATTAAAAATAGAGGATGCCCAATTATGTAGCCTTGAGGAATGCCAAAATTAAGGGAAAATGAAAAATGCTTTTACAATTTTATGCCTATTTGTTACAACTTTAGATTTTAAAATTGCATATGCTTTCCAGACACTTATAAGATATTTTGGACATTTTAGAAGATATTTTAGACTTTAAAAAATATTTTGGAGTCAATAAATATTATATCAAGAACAATAAACAATAACCTTAACAATTTTAAGACTGCCAAAGAAAGTGTCAATTTCTAAGCATTTATCACTATTTTATATCGCATTTGATACATTTTGTGGTTATGCCATCTATGCCAGAGCTGGTGTTACGTCTAGTTCATCGATTATTTCATAAACTTCTTTAATAGTATATGACATGTTTGAATTTGATATTTTTTATACTTTGTAATTAAAGTATTAAATGCTTAACATATTATCCGTGGTCCGAGTAGTTTGCTGCTTTTTAAACTTTGCCTACTCCGAACTACCAATCGACTAGAAATTGTGTTGATAGTTCCACTTAAATTTCTCAAAAAGCTAGCGCATTATCTAAGTAGGTATTATCTATCCATACAATGAGGCCTACTGCCCAGTTCTTATAATAGACTAACGGTTGGTACTCTACGTAACACTACAGTGAAGTCCCACAGTCCCAACTTTTCCAAATGTTGTTAAATATTTTAAATAGAATTTTCAGAATGGATAAAATTTTCGCAATGGATTTCTGATCCTTATTGAATTTTGTTACAGTATAGATGTTATACCTATTACATTTGAACCGGATTGCAAAATAGAGGATATAATTTTTTATCTAACTATTTAGACAAAGTTTTAGTGGTTATTTTTAACTTGGGATATTCCTAAGTCCACTTATAAGGGATAAAAATTAAACTTTCAACAAAGTAAAACCTGACTTCAAGAACAAAAAAGGATAAAATACTTCTTTTTAAGGTAATTTTTTGGTAATCTATTTAAATAAAATAAACTAAATGTTTGTTCAAGATTATCTTAATACAATACCGTAAACCACATCTAAATTAGTTCAGCCACTGTGGAAATTAGCGTGCACAAACGCACAGACAAACATAGGAATCTGTTTATAATTTAGATATGTATAGATTTTTTTTTAAAGAAACTTTATTTAAAACACATACTCGTATTCCAAAAGAAAATGCATATTATAATGCAGTGTCAAAGTGTAAGAAATGTGAACAATTAACCGTGTGATAATAATATGACTTAGGACCGATCTTTCAATCTCCAGATAAAAATTATAACATAACATAACATAAAATTTAAAAATTAAATGTGTTATAAAACAGTTCAGCCTTTATTCAGATAGATTCTAATTTATCGGACATAACGGATAATTAATAATTTAACGGATAACTTTTATCGGACGATTGAAAAACCACCCTTAAAATATTACCTCTGAATATAGAATTATAAAATAACTTTTATAAAATATTATCTAATAAATTCATGCTTCAAATTATTTGCTCTTTAATATTGTAACAATTTCGCGAGACATTTCAATTTGGGTTTTCCTTCTCGTAATAATATTCACAAATTGAAATAACTAAATTACAAATAATGTTTCAGATTTCTTAAAATAACTATTCTCCAAAGGTTAAATAAACCGTGTAGTGGCGGTGAAAGAATATAAACAATAACAACCCTATTTCGTCCCGTGGGTGTCGTAAGAGGCGACGGAAGAAAACTGAAAAAGGTAGATGGGCAGCAGCATCTTTCTGAAAACAACTCAAAATAATAAAAAACTGTGGTTGCCAAGAGTGGCAACTATGGCAAAATTCTATGAGGCATTCTATGGGGGAAGCTGTGGTGAACTTTTAAAGGCTGTAATGGATAATGGGAGGGTTGAATGTTGAGCTAATACAAGAGCTAGTACATCCCACGGCTATGTCACACGAGAGGAAAGTAATTTAGCTTCAACAAATTTTTTTAAATATTAGTTTATATGTTTTTAAATTGTATGACGTTCCTTTAAGATACCATGGTACTAAGAGGAAATCAGGATAATTTTTTTGTAATATTTGGCCAGTTCGGTTTCCAGATGAGGCAAGTAACTTTTTAATAATATCTAAAAGCAGTGTTACTTTAAAAAAATTGTGCGTGTAATTGTGTACGAAGTGAAACATCTTTACGATATATCATTCTCATTTTATTTTATATGTATATATAAGTAGGTTAAACAATAGTATACTCAGCAGCCCCGGCGGTGAAACGTTTCAAGAAAACGTGACGTTTTTGATTTTAAATAACGTACTAAATTTCTACACTACTTCGATAAATAAGTTTTACTTCAGTAAAAGAAATTCTCCAAGAAGCAAAATTTCCTCTCTACAATATTTAAAGACTTTTCGCTCGTGTAACATAGCCCTGTAAATAATAAAACAACGAAAATAATATTTGTTATTATCTTTTTCTTACCATGAAACGTCCGCGGTTCACTGTCGATGTTTGTAGGACAGGATTGTGGGGACGTGGAAAGCGACAAAAGCTTATTGGTTAAGGGTACGGACCACGAATTTTAACACCTTCACTGTCCGGTTTTCAGGCACAATAGTAAGAAAATAGCAATGACCTATATATAGTGCACGGGACAGCGAAAGGGTTAAGGTCAAGGTGGAAGGAGGTAGTTAAAAGGTGAGTTGGAACCCGCGATTTGACCACTGTCACCAACCATTCCTAATATTAGTTTTTTTAAGCTTACTTGGAGTTGTTGACGAGAACATTAGTAGTGTTAATAGTATTTGTAATCAAAAGATATCTAAATAGAAGATATTTCTCCTAAATAAAATATTCTGAGGATAGTGAAGTCTGCCAACACACACAAAAGCGGCGCGTCAGATTTTTGGTCCATTACCCTCTCAGACGTTTAAAATATACAAATTAAGAAGAGGGCTTTGCCCAGCAGTGGGTGATATATAATATGCTGTTACTTTAACACATTCGTGGTAGACTTTAAGAGATCTATGCTTTTATAATCTTACATTCTATTACACGAAATTTTCATGCAATCATTTATTACCTCCTGCAGACTGGCACAAAGCAAAAAGACAAATCATACTGTCGCCTTTGTATCATTGGATATGAGTGGCTTTAAATTGAAAACCGTCTAGTCATAACGCTTTCAGTGCACTGCTAGTTTTAATCAATATTCTCTTTTTTATATCGTCTGACTTTTAATTTACTTCTATTTATCTAGTATTGCCTCTTAATTTATTCACTCTCTTGACATTGCGTCGTGCTTTTAAAGTATAGATGTTTAGAATTAAATTCAGTAAAACTGTTTTTATACTACTTGAACTCCTGTTACCTTTTCAATATGGCTCTCTTAAGTGTTTTTCTGAACTTAAATAAATTAATGCAATTATAAGATATAAATGCTCAATTAGATCTCAATTTAGAAATAGTCGTTTTTTGATTATTTCTCCGTCATAGACATATTTCGACCGAGAAGATTTATTTATTAAGCTGAAGTGATAAACGAACTTATACTCCACCAGATAATAAATGGCTACTGCAGTCCATGGACACCTGCAACTTCATAGAAAGAAGGCTTCAGATGCTTTGTCATCTCTGCTAACTAAGATGGAATGCCTCACATCATTTAATTACACTGGCTCTTTATACCCTTTGAACCGGAACACAGTAATGCAGACAATGCTGTTTGGCGACAGAAATAGGGAAACGGTAAGTGGGTGGTACCTACCTAGACGGTCTTTCTTTACGTGGTAGAGCCACGCTGCAGCTATATTAGTAGTATAGTTGTAGCACGAACGGGTCGGCTCGACCGGGGAAGGACCAGGCTCTCACAGAATACCAACGTAAAATAGCAGCTTAATGCTGCTGTGTTTCGTATGGTGAGTGCAGAGAACCGGAGACTCTTTTTACTGGAAACGAGCCATTCCATCTTAGTCATCACGGGTGACAACGCATCTGCATTTTGATTCTTTTTTTGAGGATAGATGTAGATATCTATGGGTCACAGCAACCACTTACCATCAGGTGAACTGTGTGCTCGTTTGTCACCTAACCCATAAAAAGACGGATTCCTAGACAGAAGGAGTCCTAGCAAGGTTATCGTTTTCGGTGATGCTGTTAATCTTAAGATTTTATTGCGTCATCGGACTCACGCTATAATGTGAAAAGTGTACCGTACGTTTCTGAACCTCTTTTGCCGGTACGGTTTTACCCAATAAGTTTAACCAGTTGAGTTAATTAATACCATTTTATAAAAACTACCCGTTGTTCGAGTGGTAGATGCCAGCTTTAACGGGTATGCAGTGCAGTATAGAAAGTATTAGGTATGATGTGTCTTCCCTCTCCTTACTACCATATGGCTATGCAGCGGTTTCTCCCACACTCGCGGTATATGGCGAGTGAAGTTTTGATAAAGCAACACCTTCTTGCCCGTAATTTCATTTTGCCTGCTGAGGGCAGGATGAATAACATCCCTCCCTCGTAGTTCATAAGTTCGCAACCTTATTGGGCTCATAAACCCCACTCGGAGCATTTTTCTCTAGCCAGATCTTCACCTTGGGCCTGTCATATAGGCTCTTGGCATTTCGTGAGTGATTAAACTAGTAAGCTCTCCTGCTACGCCTAGGCAGGAAGCCGGGGGGGGGGTTCAGTAGGAGCTTTTTTCCTGGAAAAATGCACACTACACCTATTCGTTTTGCAGAAGCAGTGCGCATCTGTATAACCAGTCCTGGGTTATATCGGATGCGCACTGATTTAGCTCTATGGTGTTTCACCTTCGCTGCATATTGGCAAAGTTATGGGAACGGCCCCATCAGTGCTAGCCGCACTTTTAGCGCCCCCTTTTTGAGAGAAAACAACTCTGTCGTAAGGGTCTTCAAGAAAGACGCGCAGAAACACAAGACTGTAGACTCGTATTATTGTTTTTAAGTGCTACCTATCGTAGCTGAAATATTAAGGTATTTTGTTACTTTTATTTCCTCAATCTCATAGTCTAATGCGACGAAATCCGACACGACTGATGTGAGATCATGTGGACCAACAGCTATACGTGCTTTCCGGCATAGGGTGAAGAACCACTTCATTTTACTGAGAATTTCTTGACAGAAGGTACATGTGCGGTACCCTGAGATGAGAGGCTGACAAAGTGTCTACATAAGTAGCATTCCACAATACCTCTTTACCTCTTTTAAGGGACCACACTCATGCTGCAGCTATATTAGTAGTATAGTTGTAGCACGAATGGATCAGCTCAATCGGGGAAGGACCACGCTCTCACAGAATACCAGCGTAAAATGGCAGCTTGACACTGCTGTGTTTCGTATGGCGAGTGTAGAGAACCGGAGACCCATTTTACTGGAAAAGGGGCATTCCATCTTAGTCCTCACGGGTGACTACGCATCTGCATTTTGATTCTTTACTGAGGATAAATGTAGATGTCTATGGGTCACAGCAACCACTTACCATCAGGTGGACTGTGTGCTCGTTTGTCACCCTATCTTATAAAAAAAAATACCGTCGGGTCTCCTGCTATCGTTTCTAAATATTCCACAAGGCTCTAAAACTAAAGGGCCATTTAAAGATAGATAAATAAGAGCTTTTCGGATAACACCGTTCAAAGAACCGTGACGGAAAAACCTACCAGCACATTTTAACATGAAAGTCACTGCACCTCAAACCCGTAGACGCCGCTACCACAAGGGCACTGATAAGGTTGACAAATCGATGCTTCTAGTCGGATTTCTACGGTTATGCGCAAGCTTGCGCCATCAGGTGATTCGCTGAGATTCGTGGTAGTAAAGCATGTAACTAGTTACTAGATTCCTTAGACGAAACAGCTAGAAGGCGGTCCCGATATTGGTCGTTGTGGTAATTGTGAAACAAACCTTTCTGCACACTCCGTTGCAACAGAATATCCAACTGTTTTTGTTGGTTAACTTCCAGAGGAACATTTTCGCTGAGACAGAGCGTTTGCCATGTCTGCCTTGCTTTCGTAGCAAAGCATCGGTCTACTTCATTATTTAAAATCATATTACATAAGTCACTGACACTATGTACGGAAGCAAGGAAAGCAGGCAATGCAACATAGGAAATATTGTCTTTCATTGCACCCCAGGAATATACAGGGTTATTTTTCAAAGAGTAGCCAAATTTTAAAATTAAGTTCAAATATATAAATAATTATATACCGTTATTTCAGTTTTTGAAAATACGAGTAAATAAGGCTTCTAATTTTGTTTGAAATTATCCCAAATTGAATGTGATTGATTTGCAATAACTACGCGTACGCGCGCTCCTCTGTGTGCGATTCAATTTTCAATGTTTTTGCCGACCGATCGACCCTTACGAATGTGTGCGTACGTAGTAAAATAGTAGACATTAGATATTTATGAATGAAAATCAGTTAAAATAATGCATTACCACGCATTTTGAATTTAAATGATAAAAAGTACACAATGATTGGGATTTTTTTTTAATAAATTTTTCTTCACACAGTTTGCCTATATTACTTATTCTGAACCTTCTCTGCAAATTTGGCTGGTTATTGTAAAATAAGCTTGTGTACAACCAAGGCTTATTAAATAAATCACCTTCTGCCTGATAATAAAGCTTTTCATCAAATTATATTTCTTGCACTCGGTACTCACAGTACAAGTGCAAGTACTCGCTAGTTTGTTACATTTTTCTCTGGCAAATTTTCGTCGTGTTAAAGTATTTTTAGGTTATTGTAAAAAGTGTGGCATTTAAATTTAAACTTAAAAGCTGTTATATTTTTTATTTCTAGGAAATATCTGACTTACTTCACAGAGCAACAGAATTCATAACTGAGTATTGGATGAAACCGCAACTAAATTAAACAAGGTAAACTTTTTCTTTGAGTGTAATAAAACTTTCTTGTAGCTAATATTTGTAACTCAAGCTACTTGCTAATTATATATTCTTTATGTAGCTGTAACATAATAACAGTCTATTGATTCCAAATTATTTTGACTAATCGTCTAATATTTGCAAGTAGCCATAATTTCACAACAACATGTTGGCCATGAATTGTCACGACTAAGCTTTTGTTAGTAGATTACTTGTAAAAATATTAATATGAAATGTAATGTTAAAAAGATGCTGACTCCACTGTGTAATTGTTATTGCTGGTCAAGGAGTCATACTTAAATAAACTTACTTGTTTTAACACCCTGTAAAAGCCATTACATTTAGTAATGTATTGGTTATAGTCTTCATCGTAGTAATGTAATCAACTAGTTAAGGAAGTTGGTATTGCACTGAATTAGCTATAATTCGTTATTGTATATTGGTTTAATGTTAATAACTTGCATTTGAATAGCACTAAAACGAAATGTATGAAGTTCATGACTCCAAATGTCAGACAATTAAATACTAATGTAATTTTAAATGGGGAGGAACTGAGTCTTCTCGATACCACCATTTTCTTGGAATAATACTAGACGCGTAGCATCAATGGAGGCCCCATATATCAAAATTAGCAAGCAGACTTAGATCTGCAGCATGTGCTGTAAAAAATATCAGAAATCTTACCAGTGTTGAAACAACCAGACTTGTTTACTTTAGCTATTTCCATAGCATAATGCCGTATGGTATTTTGCTATGGGGACACGCGATTGACACTGAAATTATATTTGTTTTACAGAAGAGGGCCACAAGAGCAATCTATGATTTAAAACCTAAAGAGTCGCTCCGACGAAAATTTAAGGAAATTAATATATTAACTTTGGTCTCTCAATACATTTATGAAAATGTAATGTACGTACACAAAAATAAAAGTAGTTATACAAAAATAAGTGATATTCATTCTGTAAATACTAGGAAGGAACACAAGCTAGTAGTACCAGTTATCGACTCTAACGAGTCAGTAATTCATTCTTGAGGCGATGTATACGCTTTTACAACAAAATCCCAGAAAATATACAAAATTCGACCTGCTCAAAATTCAAAAACTTTATTAAACATAGTTTGTATAAAAAGGGTTATTATAATATTAAGGAATTTATGGATGATAATAACCCCTGGGAATGAGGTGTTCCTACTAAGCTATTTCTAATTTGTTTTGAGTGGTTAATTGTGTAACATACATGATTGTAAGCTGTTATTTAAAAATAAGTACCGTTGGGTTTCTTGTTGGTTCTTCCCAGGACAGAGGTTTTTCGAACCAGTGGTAATTAAACTAAAGTGATTTTCAATAAGTATTATTTATAATCTATATTGAATAAAAAAGTTTCTGTTTCTGCAATTAAACTGATTATGGTCGTGTTCCGATATATACTGCGAGCATTGCTCAGTGCTCTCACTGGTGAAAATATGTTTCGTTATGCACTGCCAGTATACTGCCGCAGTACCCTAGTGAAATATATTATAACGTCATAAATCGCCGCCATTTTTGTACTGTGAGCACTGGCGCTTTCGAGGTAAGGTGCTCGGTACTTTGATCAGGTGATCAAACAACATAACAGCGCCTAGAGATTTAACAGCTTCCACGAATGATTGTTCTTATTATAAATTAATATTGTTATTCAAATAAACTCGGACATTAAGTTTTAAAAGCAACAACATTAAAATAATAATTTTTCTTGTTGAACAGAAAAAGTGTACATGATAAATATTTTCATTTGAAAACAGTGTCGAAAAATGGGAATGTAGTAACCAGTATAGCAAACTAAAAGGCACAGTATACTGAATAGACGTCACACCTTACAGTGGTCACAGTGTATATTGGAACATAGCCAATATATGACATCGAGACATAATTGTAATTTTTATAAACCATCAGCACAGCTCCTGAAATTTAACTTGCTATCTTTTTTTTTAAAAAAACAAGGGTTTTATTGATAATCATCATAATATAATCTATGGTATTTTTTTTGGATAATAAACCATTTGGCTTCTCATAGGCTGACGAAGAGATGATAGATTCAATGTTATGTGTAAGAGAATATAATCCAATCACTACCAAATCACTACACTTGTAATGTGTTTGATTTTTAAATCTGACTTTTAAATAGCATTTATTATGCAGGGATTAAACACAATTTATGCATATTCGTATTTGTATTTTAAAAAGATAGGTATTTTTGTATTTAAAAATAAAATGTTTGTCACAAAATGTTATTATTTCCAATCCTGAGAATTTTTAAAGAATATAGTACGAGATGCGCTAACTTTTCATACTCTATAGCGCGTTCAAAACAAGTTCTGAAAGCATTCTAATCAAATTTCCTCCTTTGAACTCGAAACTAATCAATGCAAATGGAATCTGCACGGTAATTGATGTCACTTTTAAAGAAAAGGTGATATTCTAGTAAAAAGGTTTCGATTGTAATAAAATGCTTCCCCGTTGCATTCCTCTCCTTTTTTAATTGGTCTTTTGTAATATTCTACTACTGGACATGTGCTCCTTCCGTTGTAGAGAGGATTTCCATTAATCGTCACGCTTGACTGCCAACTCAGCAGTTGAGTGGACTTTTATAGTTTGTAATGGGTGGATGGATAAACGAGATGGTTATACCACCATTTATCGAAAGTCGGACATTTTCGCATATTCTAGAGTCGCCTCTTACGATACCCGCGGTACGAAATGAGGTGATGGGATTCTATTACGCCGTCACCACACGCCGTCACCAACCTGGATTACGTTGCATTGAAATTCAAAATTAAACTACTTCCACACGACTTTGGACACTATATTGACGCGCGAAATTGTTACTTCTTGAAATAGTATATGCTCGGAAAAATATTCGCCTACATGAAATACTCAATTAAATTCTTAATCGAATGGCTTTTTAAAATACTTTATATTAATCGAGATACTAAAATTGTAATTTAATCCGCAAAAAATTTGACATTCGAGTTCCCGTTTTATTGAGCAATAACCATTTAACATTTTTCTATAAGATAAGGCATGTTATTGAATTAGATTCTTCATCCCCTAAAATTTTACTTAGATCCTATACTTTATGATAACAAGCAAAAACTTTTCAAATAAATGGTTCATTCTATTCTACAGTTAATTTATAGTAACCTCAAGTAATAACAATCTAAACTATGTTTAAGATATTATGTTCCGGTATTTTAAAAATAAAAGAAATGCAGCCAGCGTTTTTGGCACGATACCACAGAGAGTAGGACTGTTTGATAATGTAATTGTTTGTAATGTATGATAGTTTTAGTTATCAATCGCTTATTATAATTTTCGTATTGTATATAATTCAATGTTACGTAATAGGCCAGAAAAAGTTTCTTCGTATTTTCTACCGACTTCAACAGGAGGTATTCAATTCGACTGTATGTTTTTTAATGTGTTTTACCTCATAACTTTTACTGGGTGAACCGATTTCGATATTTCTTTTTTTTTTTGAAAGCTGATGTTTTACATGTGGTCCCATATAAAATTCGTCAAGGTTTGAGAAATAGTTTTGAGTTATTCTTAATAGTTTACATTGAAGTCGGTTGTACAAAATTTTTAATTTTTAATTATGTTTGTATAAAATTGAAGAAAATCTCCTTGGTTGTATTGTTTGTATCTGGTTGGTTTTAAAATCAATATGGACATTAAGAAAAAGAAAACAAAAGTAAAAAACAATTTCCGCCAGTTTCCAATTGTTTTTCTGTCCGCCAAAATGAGTGAATCTAACGAAGAAATTCGAAACTAAATTAAAATTTAAAAAACGAAAAAATTTAAAGATGAAAGACACTCGTGATAAAAAATGGATCACCTACGACAGGAACGTGCGAAAAAGATCATGGTCAACGGGTAGTTAAGCTCCACAGACTGTAGCAAAACCCGGATTAACATGCAATAAGGTGATGCTTTGTGTATGGTGAGTTTGTAAGGGCATCGTTTATAATGAGCTTTTACCGCTGGGCAAAACCATCGATTAGGATGTCTACTGCCAACAACTAATGAGACTCGAGCAAGAAATTGAGAAAAAACGGCTGTATCTTAACCTGCATCCTCAGATTTTCACCTGTTTCGGTCTCTTCAGAATTCTTTGAGTAGTGTTAGTTAATATTAAGAGAGGACTGTCAAAACTACTTGTCGCATTTTTTTGATCAAAAATTCCAAGATATCTACAGCAACGGGATTATGTCACTACCTACAATATGACAACAAGTTATCGAACAAAATGGCGCAAATATATTATAATTAAACGTAATTTAACTTTGACAAAAAATAATGTCTTGAATATTTGTAGATAAAATACGAAGAATCTTTTTCCCCCGACCAAATATGTGTATATATTTATGTCGGAGATTCAGCAGAGGATCCCAATTTTGATATCGGAAATACATCAGGATAGCGTTCATTGTTAAAAATCACACACCATAACGTGAGGCAGTAATTACATGAGAACACCAAAGTATGCAAACCTACAGCAACACTACTTATCTCAGGCAACCTCTCAGCAACACCAATCCTCCTTGCCTGCACTAGAAGAATTACTACAACGAACAAAACCACGACACTATCTTAGCACTAGTAGAATGACTACTGGTGCTAAGATAGTGTCACTCGATCTAACTGGTATTATATATATATATATATATATATATATATATGGGATGAGTCGCTCGCGTCCGTGAAGCTTCGACCACTAATCCTAGGCCACCTAAAGCAAGGTCACACGCATTACATCAACACAGGTCTCGCAAAATAGGTATCTAAAGTAATTTAAGATTGAAACAGATGTGAAACGTTTCAGGTACATGAAACAAATAATGCGTAGATCGGACCAAAATTAATAATTAAAAAGCTGAAGGTACTCCGTATTAACTTTGACATTGGGACGTCAATCACCTCAGTCCCCGTGACCATGGGTGCTGTAAAGCACCGAAACGTCGGAATTAATAAAATAAGTTAATTAAACGCTTTTTTTTTTCATGTACCTGAAACGTTTCACATCTGTTTCAATCTTAAATTACTTTAGATACCTATTTTGCGAGACCTGTGTTGGATGTAATTAGTGCGTGTGACCTTTTGCTTTACTGTTGTGTACTTCAAATTTTACATTAAAACAACCGTGAGTAAAATCCAACATGAAAAAGGTTTCAGGTACTAGTTAACGCTAACTTTGTGCCTATGTTAACAGCCAATGTGAGTATGCAAACTTGATGCCTATGCCTGCAATGTTGAAGTCTAGACGGCTTGCTGGTGTGAGTGCAGGGCGATGATTCGCTGGTGCCAGTACAGCGCGACGGCTCGCTGGCGTGAACGCAGTGGAACCGCACGCTGGAGCGCGTTTGTGGAGGTGGCCGGTTTGGCTATGATATTGTGACGTCAGGCGCCTCGTCCCCGTGGCCATGGGTACTGTGGGGTGCTCAAGCGTCGGGAATGTAAAGTGATAACTGATAGACCGTATGGTGACGGTTTACTGCCAACCGCACGAAGACGTGCGATAGTCAGAGGTGCCCGTGTCAGCGCGTCTATAAAATACATAGAGGTTGCATCACTCTAGCGGAGTAATTCTTCTAGTGCATGAAAGGACGATGGTGTTGCTGGGAGGCTGGTCTGTGTTGCACTGGGATGTGTCGTGTTGGTTTGCATATTTTGGTTTATCATGTCATTACGTCCCTCACGTTACACTACTATGTGATTGTGACAGGGACATATTACGGTATGGTAGAACTGTAATTGCTCTATACTGAATTGAAAAAAGGGGTAAAAAAATGGTTCTTACTATTGTTGTACCGGTCCAATGATATGGCTACAGGGAAGAGTGATTCCAGACTAGCATAAACAGTAGTTGTAAAAAAAGAGAAAATAGAAAAAAAGAATGATTCTATTAAAAAAATAGAGAGAAATCATTGCAGGGCTTGTGCCGGTCCAATGATATGGCTACACGGTATAATTATTCCGGTCTAGTATCTGATTGCCACCAGTCTGAAGGGTCAATGTACCGGGCCGGACGCAGTTTTGTCAGGATAATCGAACGATGTTTTTCTGTCTACAGATAATTAAGATTATGATGGAGCGCGTGCGATGACGTACGCATGTCAGCATGGCCGTGACGGCACCTGCGACGTTACACGTGCGGCGGCGACTCTGTGGCTAGCCATAATTCTTGTAAACAACACGTGAACCGCACATCTGCGCGTTGCACCTGCAGTGCGCCCGTGTGGCTAGCTACTTATTTTGCTTGTATAAAACGGATGGAGCGGCCGCCGTTAAGGGAGTCTTGGCTCTGGCGTGGCACGTTGCACTGGTTGTATTCTGCTACTAGTTCATCCTTGACACATTGGATAATTAATTCGTGCAAACGAATTAATTATTATTCTTAACTATAAAATTGGTTACAGGGAGATGGGTCGCTTGCGTCCATAGGCTTCGACCACCTAATCCTAGGCCCACCCTACACGTGTCCCCGGGGTGGTGCTAAACAAGCGACAAAGCCGAGAAAACAGACTTGGCTCCTCGCCGTGTGGTAGCGGCGTAAAAAATACCACCAATTACTTTCGCACCATGAGGCACAAAAGAAAAGAAATATTTGAGTTCCCGGCACCTTTAATGGGGCAGGGTGCGAAGAATCTCCGAGAGGAAAACCGGCAACGAGGTTCGCCATCCGTCACGTTCTGTCTCCCGGAGGCGAAAAGTGGGTTGCGAGGCCCGTCTGGCTACAATGAATGATAAGATGGATGAAGTACGCGATATGATGTGATAGAGGAATAGATTTGTTACATGTAAATGAGACGAAACGGAAGGAAAGGATGCCGCTACATGGCATGTATACCGCGTACTGGTCTGGTGTAGACGAGACAGAGCGGGCATGCCAGGAGTCGGTATCATCCTTTCGGAAAGAATGGGTTGTGTGTGAAAGAGTATGAATGTGAAATGTGGCCTGAGACTGCTATGAAACGAATGAAAGTGGGCTTAAAGAAGTTGTTTGTTCTAGGGGTCTACGCCTCAGACATGTCTAAGCCCACTTATATCCGAGAGCAGTTTTGGGAGATGGTAAGGATGGTGCTAATGAAATGTAAGGGTAATGAAAATATTGTTATATTCGGAGATTTAAATGGAAGTTTGGAAGGATATTGGGAACTTTTGATGATGAAAGTATAAATGAGAATGGTGAAAGCCTCTCACCGTATGTGTGGAAAAGAATATTTTTGTCATGAACACTTTGTTTCGTCATAAGAAGATTCACATGTATGCATGGGAAAGAGGTGGTGATAGAAGCATGATAGATTTGATAATTGTGGATGAAAGAATGAGGAGCGCAGTGGTAGATACAAAGGTTTAACGGGGTCCAACGTAGGACGGATCATTACTTGGTGTTATGCTGAATTAATGGTCTATTCAGACGTTGGCGGCATCGGACATCTGTGTCTACCACTGCGTTACAGCGTATAAGAACGGAGAGGTTACAAGATGAAGGTGTGAAAGAAGTTCAAATGTAGACGGAGAAAATATAAGTGGTATGGATGAATGATTCAGACTTGGAGACTGTGTAGTATAATGTCAAGAAAGGTTTGGTGGATGCAGCTACCGAAGTATGTGGTGTAACTAAGAGAATGAATGAAAGGAAAAATAACATTGTAAGGTGGGATGATGAGGTACGGATGGAAGTTGAAGCAAAGAAGAGAGCATGGCTAGATTTACTAGCAACCAAGGCTAGTCATTCTAGCGGTATGAATGATGATATTGAAAGAAAAAGGCAGTCTTTAGACATCTAAATAAGAGAGTAAAAGTAGTTGAAAGGAAAAGCAAGAAAGAACGGATAAGAATGATAGAAGAATATCGGATAACTTCCAGGCAAATATTAAAATGTTCTGGAAACTCGTAAGAACTGCCAGGGGACATTCAAAACAGCATAGAATGAATACTATACGAGACCAGAATGGCTGAATGACGAAGTTTCGAGTTTAAGGAGATGGAAGGAATACTTTGAAAGCGTGTTTATGAGTGATGAGACGTTTGAATTAAATGAAATAGAAATACCGAAAGAAGAGGAAAGAGATGGAAAGATAAGTATAGATGAAATAATGAAAGCAATAAAAATTATGAAAGCAGGTAAGGCAGCCGGATATGATAGAGTATCACTCGAAACGCTAAGGGCTGGAGAGGGAGTGGTGGCAGACATGCTGTACACCTTTTTTATTTTGTGTTGGGAACTTAAGCGGGTACCGGGAGACTGGTGCAAAGCCGTGATAGTCCCAATATATAAGGGAAAAGGATCGCAGCAGGACTGTAAAAACTACCGTGGTATCAGCCTTCTTAGCATTGTGGGAAAACTGTGTGCTAAGGTGCTAATTGAAAGTGTTATGAAAGATACTGATGGAAAAATTTGAGTGTGCAAGCGGGATTTAGAAAGGGAATGGTATGTATGGATCAGGTCTTTTCCATGCGCATGATCGCGGAGAGTTTTGGCAAAACCAAAAGGTTTTTTGCGTTCGTGGATTTGGAAAAGGCTTATGACAGAGTGGACAGGGATGTGATATGGCAAACACTGAACTCATGTGGGTTGAGCGCTGGGTTGATACAGGCATTGAAGTTTCTGTATAGGGACTCCAGTGCTTGTGTCAGGATAAACAGGGCCTACTTGGACTGGTTTGGCATCCATAAAGGTGTCAAACAGGGCTGTGTGGCTTCCCGTGGCTGTTCAACCTATTTATGGACAGTTGTTTGGAAAATTTGAAAGTTGAAGAATGCGGGTTAAGAATGAGTGAGTTAACCGTCAAACGCCTTTTGTACGCAGATGATCAAGTCATACTTGCGTCGTCGGCGGCCGAGTTGCAAATGATGGTTACATTAATGAACAGGTCATTAAAAGAAAGGGAAGGAAAGTAAACACAAGTAAGACGAAGTTATGGTTTTGAAAGAGAAGAAAGTAAAACGATATGTGAAATAAGAATATAAGAAATTGGTCGAGCAAGTAGATGAGTTTGTGTATTTGGGATGTGCATTTAGCAGGAATGGTAGATATGATAAGGATATAGAACGACGAGTGAACGCAGGAAATAGAGTATATGGGGCTACACTCAATATGTGGCCAAAAGGCGTAGTGCAATTCACAATGCTGTGTTAGTCCCTACTTTAATGTATGTAGTGAAAGTTGGGTGTGGCAGAAGGAGCACGAGAGTAGAATAAATGCTGTAGAAATGCGGTCATTAAGGTATATATTAGGGCTGAATCTAAATGACAGAGTGAGAAATTGTGTGATAAGAGAAGAGTGTGGTTTGCAAGATGATGTTGTGACCAGGATTAAGAAAGGAATGCTTCGGTTGTTTGGTCATGTAGAAAGAATGAATGAGGAAAGAGTGACAAAGCAAATTTATCTGGCAGAGGTGAACGGCAGAGTCTGGAAGGCGAAAATTTATCGACCAAATTGGCGATATATTGAAAATGGGCCAAATTAAGAGTACCCTTAACCGACGAGCGTATATGCGTAGGTATATGAATGTGGAGGAGGCGAGAGAGGTGTGTCAGGATCGTGCCAAATGGGAGTCCATAGTCTCTGCCTACACCTCTGGGTGACAGGCGTGAGTGTTTATATTATATGTATGTTATGTTATAAAATTGGTCTTAGTACAATTTATAGTTGATTAGCTCTGTTATTATCAATGTGATCAGTGTATTTCATAATTGTATAAATTGATATAAGGTGGACTGTGTGCTCGTTTGTCACCCTTATCCTATAAAAAAATGTGTCAAGGATGAACTAGTAGCGGAATACAACCGGTGCACTGTGCCACGCTAGAGCTAAGACTCCTTAACGGCGGCTCCGTCCGTTTTATACAAGCAAAACAAGTAGCTAACACGGGTGCCACTGCAGGTGCAACGCGCAGGTGTGCAGTGCGTGTTGTTTACAAATTCTGGCTAGCCACAGATGCGCAGGCGCCGTCAAATACATAATTAAACACCCAACAAAACACAGTCCTTCACCTAAGGCAGCGGGCTAAAAATAAATGAAAATGAGCAAAACTATTTATAACTTACTAGGTAAAACTATCAATAGACTTCTGTTATAATTTTGTAAAAGAGTCATAGGAAGAAACCCACGCAGTGACGCACTGAAAATTATTTTTCCACGCTTTTTAATTATTATTAAATAATACGTTTTTATTATTAGCTAGACCTGTATGTACGTATGTGGGTATGTATGGAAATTTTCAATTCAATTTTCAGCCACTTTCGGGCGTCTGAAATTTTACAGATGTGTTAAGAACCGATGACAATTCAATGCGTAATTGACGTTGAGTTATTGCGCTAAGCACCGCAGGTTCAAATCCCGCACGGGACAAGTATTTGTGGTCTGGATATTTATCCGTGTGCAATTAAACTGCTTCCACGATACAGGAGAAAATCCTAGTATGGAGGTCACCTTTAAAAAATGACTTGGTTTAGTATCTTCATTGTTTATCTCATTAGAATTATTAGAATTCACGATCAATGCGTGTTGTTTAGCTTTTAAACTCAAATTTATTTAGGCGACTAAGCCGTTATGGTTGCAAAACGAAGTTTGCTCATCACCACACACCACACCACACCTCACACAATATTAGCGTCAAATAGTAGCACAATACTGATGTGGTAGTCTCTAAGGAGAACATTTTCTAGATACAGACAACGAGAACAAGACAAGAACCAAAAAGTGCGAAATTTGGAATTTCAGCATGGAACATGGATAATGTGGATAAAGCGAAGTATACACAAGTAAGACCGCAGACAAAAGTTAGTATATTTTATCTTTGCTGTCTAAAGAGATTCTAAGTGAAGTGTGAATACATTAATTGGAAAGCGAAATCGGACATCGCTCTAGGAGTTACTACAAGAATTATTATAAAGATGGTTTTTATAAATGAATTATTTATTCAGATATGCTTAAGTGAATTTAATGGAATATTTTAAGTTGACACTTAAACATAAAGTCACTAAAATGTTCTGAATCACTGAATCTTAAGCGCAGCTATAAAGTAATTTATAATTAATGAATCTAATATATATATATACATATATATATATATTATTTTTACTTTTAAGTTATAACTTATATTTATTTGATTTAATATCGTTGACATTGACTTTGGGGGTAAAGTACTACTCTAGGTGGTAGGATTAATTTTCTGCCCAGGAGTCTGTCTGGGTAAACACCATCCACCTGCCTGTCAAATACCATACCATACCATACCATTGCTTCCACTGTTGTGTCACAATCTGAATGGCTTAGTGAGCCGGTATAGTTACAGATTGAGGCATCCACGTTAGTCCTCAGAGTTGACGACGTATCTGTAGCTTGAAGTTGACTACAGGTGTCCAATGACTGTAGTATTTATGCGAATTGCTAGCAAGAGTTTTCACTTTTTGAAACTCAAAACCATTAGTGATTTTTTTGCCAATGGCGATACGATTACGTTAACTATACGATTACGTTAACTATACGATTTACGTTAACTATACGATTTACGTTAAATATGTTTACGTCAAACATACACAAAAACTCGTGTTTGGGGCTCTGTTCTGTATATAGTTGCTATTTCTTCATTAGTTGATACGGCCTGATTTATCCATCGGTCATCAATGATATATCCGGCATACCAAGCCAATGTCGAGTGAGATATAAGCAATAACGATACGCTGTATTCGCTTCACGATGTTTAATCTGATGCGGGGGCCACACTACCGTTGGTGTCTAACGTCCATCATCGCAATAATTAGGGTGTAAAACATGGCATTAAACTATGCGTTGAATTGAGTAGTTGCAATTAGCTTAATGTCCATAATTTAAATTTGTTGTAAATTAAATTAAATTGACTTTATTTTCAAAATGGGGATTGAAGTTGCTACGTTTTTGTACTATATGTGCGCATATATTTCTTTGAATGTTTTTTTTTTCTTTTTAATAAAACGTTACCTCCACACTAGGATTTTCTCCTGTATCGTGAGGGCAGTTTACATACATAAATTTCACAAAGACAAACATCCAGACCCGGAACAATTATTTGTAGGCCATACAAATACTTGTTCCGTGCGGGATTCAAACCCGCGGCCCTTAGCGCAGCAACTCTTTACTAAGCCACTGCGCCACGGAGCCGTCAATGTATGTATTGCTTAGTTAAAATTTAAAAATGAATGTATTGCTTAATATGTTATGTAATAAATCGCATTAAAAGTTTATTTTCTTCTTCTGTTCTTCTTCAATGGTTGCTGGAAATTGTAAACTTTATCTTATGCAATGCCAAACGTCGTTTTGTGCACCAAGAATTTTGTGAGAACCAGAGCCAATTTTTACTTGAAACGAGACATTCCATCTTAGCCCATAGGGTCGACAACGCATCTGCATTTTGATTCTTAATTGAGGATAGATGTAGATGTCTAAGGGCCACAGCATACACTTACCAGCAGGTGGTGTGTGCTCGTAAGCCCTTTTATTAAATAATCTTTAATATGCGGGAGGTAGGACGAGTCCGTTTGCAGAGTGCGAACATCTTCGAGGCAAGTCGTTTGATAAACATGTCTAGGTTCTCCATGTGTAGGCCCCTGTTCTGTACAAACACCTTTATTGTATAAAAAGTCCTATTTCGAACGGCTGTGGGTGTCGAAAATAATTATTACTGTTATGCAAGCATCTTCATGTTTTTTTATTGATATTCACGCCCACAACAAAGACTATTTATTAAAAAAATAAACGATAACAAGATAATTTTCGAGAAAACTTTTGAAACATGCTACTGATCCTGGTTTCAGGTCAGATTTAAATTTATTTAAAT
>JAGSMP010002292.1:0-28454 GCA_029286625.1 Parnassius orleans
TGTTATGCAAGCATCTTCATGTTTTTTTATTGATATTCACGCCCACAACAAAGACTATTTATTAAAAAAAAAAACGATAACAAGATAATTTTTGAGAAAACTTTTGAAACATGCTACTGATCCTGGTTTTCAGGTCAGATTTAAATTTATTTAAATGTGACACAGTCAGACTTATTCCCAATTTTTATATTCAAGAAACGTTTCGTTCTTCATTACGATCCATTTTATTATAAGTGCATGTAAAACAGTTTTATTAAAAACTATATGTCCAGCAACTTAAGACGACTAAAAATGAAACAACTCTTAGTCGTTCTTATGTTGTCAAATCAGTATTTTGGTTCGCTTTTGGCTTTTTTTTGCACACTTTCAATAATCAATAGGCAATAATATAACATAAACACTCACGCCTATCACCCAGAGGGGTAGGCAGAGACTACGGACTTCCATTTGGCACGATCCTGGCACACCTCTCTCGCCTCCTTAACATCCATATATCTATGCATACACGCTCGTCGGTTAAGGCTACTCCTAATCTGGCCAATTTTCAATATATCACCAATTTGGTCGATAAACCTTCGTATAGGGCGTCCCTTTCCGACTCTGCCGTTCACTTCTGCAGCATAAATTTGCTTTGTCACTGTTTCTTCGTTCATTCTTTCTACAATAGGCAATATCGAATTGAAAAAAGGATCTAACGTGTTAGAGCCACGCTGCAGCCATATTATAGTTTTATCACGAATGGGTTGGCTCGACCAGGGTCCAGGACCACGATCTCACAGAATACTAGCGTAAAACAGTAGCTTAATTCTGTTTGCAGTGTTTCGTATGTAGAGAACCGGAGACTTTTTGAACTGGAGAAGCATTCTATCTTAGTCCTATAAGACACTGCATCTTTTGATTCTTAATCGAGGATAAATGCTACCATCTAACAGCAGGTGCACTGTGTGCCTGTCACCCTTATTCTAATAAAAAGGCTTTCATATTCCCTTTTTCCAAGTCAGCTAAAATATGTTTTGTTAAGGTAATAATTTTTAACAATGTATCCCATGACAAAAAAAACGAAACATCTAAATTCCTTTATACTCTGTGTTTAAGTGCAGTGAGTAGTGTGCAGACGTCCGACAAGTGACAAATGAACAGTATTTAAAAATCCATTTCTCCATAGCCTTGAGAGAGAAATATGTCCGTTAATTCCCTTTGTTAAGGTAATTACTTTGTCCTCGGTGAAGTGATGACTTAGCACATATTTTTGATATCAGTAGCCATGAAAAAAGTGTACAATATTTTTATGCTATTCAGGTAGACAACATTATCATTATTTCTTTTTAAGTTAGCTATGTTTACCATAAGGTGACGGCGAAAAATTTTCCAGTTTTTCAATTTTCCAGTCAAAAAAGGATCGGGAATGGATGATTTGTTTATGGTTCCAAATTCAATTTTTTGTTTTTTTTTTTGTTGTTGTTAGATTGGCGCAACTGTTTTCCATTTTGACGCGGAGTTTGAGTTACATCTGTTATTTAGATTAAATACAGTGCTGTTTTATGTTATAACACATCTAGTGTGTATTACGAATTTCATAATGGACAAAAACATCGAACAAATAGTTTGTCTTAAATTTTGTATCGCCAATGGAATTTCGTATTCGAAGTCACTGAAAATGTTACAGAAGGCTTATGGTGAATCGACTTTATCTTTAAAACACATGCTTATGAGTGGTACAATGCGTCGAGTCAAGCGGTCGAGATGTGATGGAAGATTTGATGAAGGAAATAGTGACTGAAAATCCTCATTAAAGTTTGAGAGAGTTAGCCGCCAAACTTTCTGTGTCTCACGATTCAATCCGTACCATTTTCAATAATCACTTTGGGAAACATGTTGGCTAGTCCTAATAGACCTTAATTTTCTCCAAATCAACTCAACTCTATCAAAATCACTCAATTGCATAAGAGTCGCAAAGAACATGCTAGAACGAGTCAATTCCGACCCAACATTCATTAAACGCATTGTTACTAGTGACGAGATGTGGGTTTACGAGTTTGACCCAACTGAACCGAAACCGAAAAAACCATGCCAAAGTCGATCAAAAGTCAAACTCATGTTGACTGTTTTCTTTGACTATCGCGGTGTTGTGCACTCGAAATTCTTGCCGGGAGTTCAAACGGTAAATAAGGAATATTATTTGAGCGTTATGCGGCGTTTAAGAGAGCAAATTAGACGAAAAAGGCCAGATTTGTAGAAAGAAAATTCTTGGATTTTACACAACTATAATGCGCCTTCACACAAGGCCATCATTGTGAACGAATTTTTGACCAAAAACTCAACAAATACCATCGAGTAACCACCTTATCCACTAGAGATGGCTCCAGCTGACTTCTTTATTTTTCCTTAACTCAAATTACCACTTTGTGGCACCCGTTTTCGTTCGGTAGAAGACATAAAGGAGAATTCGCAGCGAGAACTGAACTCAATTTCGGAAAAATCGTTTAAAAATTTTTTTAATGATTGGATTATTCGTTGGAGAAACTGTATCGTTTCTGAAGGAGCATACTTTGAAGCTGATAAAATAAACTTGGATGAATAACTAACATTTTGTGTATTATTGATCTTTTCCTGTTACTTTCTTGACAGACAAAGGAAAATGCCAAACCATCTCATCGTTTCCGATGAGTAGCGGTATTATCAAAAAATTGCTATTTGTCGGCACATATAGGTAAGAGCGTAAGAGAGTGGTGTGGTGTTACCCTGACTCACACATACTGGAGGACAGAACAGAAGAAACAGACGTACTCCTCTGAATACAAATACTTTCAAAGTATTATTTCATAATATATTTTTATCCGTAGATGTTTGTGAGCACTAACTCTATTGTTTTCGCGCATTTCCTATTGTTTACACATTCAAGTCTCTCGCAAAGCCCTCGTTGTTTGTAGAACTAACATTCGCAGCGCGAGGTTATATATATATTGTTCAGTTGCTGCATCGTACTGTATTAAAATTGTCAAAATGTGTACTTTCGTGTAGGAGATTTCTTAAATTTTTAATGTTAACCTAAAATAATTTTAACATACTTACCTAATTTTTATAAAAATAAAAGTGCGTGTTGTTGTGGCTCATATAAATATTATAGTCTTAATCGAAGATGATGAAGAGCCGTGGTAGCTCATATGGTTAGCGCTCGCTGTAAGTTTCACAGTACGCGAGCAAACTGGGTTCGATCTTTGAAATTGTTAATTGCAATTTTAAGTGTAATAAGAAAAAAAATTCGAAGACATGTGAAGTTCGCCAATACGCATATCGGCAGCGCGGTGGACATTTTCTTGCGCTTAAACCCTTTCATAAATGAGAGGAGGCCTGTGCCCAACAGTGGGACGTATATAGGCTGTAACTTTAACTTTAACTTAAACGCTTGGCATCCGGGTTGGCAACCGCAGTTTTTTATTTGCGGAGATGCTGCTGCCCATCCATAGCAATATCAAATATCTTCCTTATAAGACAATATATGGGGGAGGCGTATTGTTCAGCAGCGGACTTTTGATAGGCTTTAATCAATGAATAAATAGAAACGACAACTGCTAAGATAAATTACTATTTAATTTCCTTTGCATTTAAAATTCCGGATGCAATAAAAACGTATTTCCTTTCAAAGGTTGCCTTCATTTCAAGATATTTGCTAGTTTTAAAAGCACCATAGCATTTGCATTCGCTTTGAAGTCGCTACAGCGTGTTTGCGGCGGATGCTCTTTGAAAATATCAAGAAGATGTTTTTACTAACGCAAGTTACAAAGATAGACTCTCTGTGTACCAACACTGTACTAATAACACTTAGTAAGATTTTTGAAAAAAATATTCTTGATCAAATGTTAAATTTCTTTAATATAAATAATTTACTTCAAAAACATAAATTTGGTTTCACAAGGGGACGCTCGACAACTGATGCCGGTGTTGAGCTGATTAAATATATCTTTAATGCATGGGAAAATTAACACGATGCTTTAGGTATATTCTGTGACCTATTCAAGGCCTTCGATTGTATTCACCATGAAACATTAATCGGGAAACTTCAACACTACGGTGTAAGAAATGATGCTCTTAAATTAATTATTTCATATTTAAGTAACAGAACGCAAAAAGTTGTCATTAACAGTATGAGCTCTTCCGGGTCGATGGTACAAATGGGCACCAAGGCTCACCGGCCCTTTCTGTTTCTTGTATACATTAATGACTTACCTTACATAGTAGGGATAACCATAATATAGTATTATTTGCTGATGACACTTCATTAATTTTCAAATTAAGACGACAATTAATAAAATATGGCGAAGTAAATAATGCTATATCTAAATTAGTAAATTGGTTCAATGTTAATAATTTGCATTTAAATAGCACTAAAACGAAATGTATAAAATTCATGACTCCAAATTTCAAACAATTAAATACTAATGTAATTTTAAATGGGGAGGAACTGAGTCTTGTAGATACCACCAATTTTCTTGGAATCACACTAGACGCGAAGCTTCAATGGAGTCCCCATATATCAAAACTAGCAAGCAGACTTAGTTCTGCAGCATATGCGGTAAAAAATATTAGAAATCTTACCAGTGTTGAAACAGCTAGACTAGTTTACTTTAGCTATTTCCGTAGCATAATGTCGTATGGTATTTTGCTATGGGGACACGCAGCTGACACTGAAATTATATTTGTTTTACAGAAGAGGGCCATAAGAGTAATTTATGATTTAAAGCCTTAAGAGTCGCTGCGACAAAAATTTAAGAAAATTAATATATTAACTTTGGCCTCTCCATACATTTATGAAAATGTAATGTACGTACACAAAAATAAAAGTAGTTTTACAAAAATAAGTGATATTCATTCTGTAAATACTAGGAACAGACACAAGCTAATAGTACCAGTTACTCGACTTCATCGAGGCAGTAATTCATTATTGGGGCGATGTATACGCTTTTACAACAAAATCCCAGAAAATATGCAAAATTTGTCCTGCTCAAAGTTCAAAAACTTTATACAAACTTTGTAAAAAAAGGGTCATTATAATATTAAGGAATTTATGGATGATAATAACCCCTGGGAATAAGGTGATCGCTACCTTCTAATTTGTTTCGTGTTGTTAATTGTGTAACATACATGATTGTGAGCTGTTATTTAAAAAAAAAATCCCGCTGGGTTTCTTGCTGGTTCTTCCCAGGACAGAGGTTTTTTTTTTCGAACCAGTGGTAATTAAACAAAAGAGTTTCAATAAGTATTATTTATAATCTATATTGAATAAAAATGTTTCTGTTTCTGTTTCACATATAGATTAGAACATTCAACCAATGGAAGCATTGAAAGAATTCTATGCAGTACTTCAGGAAATTTGATTTAGCAGTGTCCTTTTTAGGCTAAATCTGAGTTCTAACAACTTTATTACAGCTGCCGTTGCAACTATAGCAAATGTCTCCCTATGTGAATGGGAGGAAGTGATCGAATTTTCGTTTCTTTTTTTTTTAATATATACATTTTTCGGAACAATTAATATAGCTAAATCAAATAAAATAAATAAAATATAGTATCCAATCAGATGTGCTGCTGTGTTTGTAACCTTAGTTGTATAAAAATAAAATGAAAACAACTAAAAAGTACAGTCTGAGGGAAATTTGAGTCAATAAAAGTGAAGTAATGAACATCTCTTTTGTCTTATTTTTGTAAAGTATGCTTGCATGGATAACAACTTTTATTCGGTGGAGTGTACTGCCAATCTGAACCCTTAATTAACTTACTGTTATTGACATCTTTGACCGGTCACGTACGAGCCATACAGAATCTGCTGAGTGGGATACTCAACATCGGTACTTGAAACGGTTTAATTATAATCGCTACTTACCCGGTGTACTATAGCTCCCCGCATTGTTAGCTAACATCAATAACTTGATTAATTACTTTTTACTCATTAATTTTGATCATCTGATACTGTTCGGAATTCTAAAATATAATGTACTTTTGTTCCACTTGTACTTGTTCTGCTTGTTTTGTTTGTACTTACTGTGTGTAGCGTTCTGAATGCTACAGAGAGCCTGTATTTATTACAGGCTTTCCATCGTATTCCTCAGAGATGACAATGCACCTGTAGCCATCTTTGTCTGAAGTTGGCTGCAGGCGTCTATGTACTGCAGTAGCTACTTATAATCAGGTACATAATAAAATGTATTGGTAAAACTACGCAATACGTTTCATATTTTTTTGTAAAAAATTCAATCGAGTGCGTGCAAAATTTAATCCCTTTGCGTGAATTTGACAGCCCGAGTCTCCGGAGGTGACGATTTTCGACTAACAATATATTTAAATTCGTCAACGAATCACAGATTAAAAACTATTTGTTTTCTATCAACTAGCCTTTCCATAAATATAAACAGATTATGTAACCGGTAACACATTAAATTAATTAAAACAAATCGATAATATGAGGGATCGCGATAATAACTTTGCTTCCGCAAAGTTAGAATTTGACGCCTCAGGAGGAATAATACACACAAACATATTTTTTGTGGCAACCCTGGTGATAAGTTGTAAAACTAACTGGTCCCGAAAAATTTTAATAATTTAAATATTGTAAATTCATAATATCCACCTGAATTTTATGTTATAGTTAATAATTACTGCCGCCTTGTATTAAATATAACAATAATTTTGTGTTGGATCATAAAGTGATAGGTAACGAACATTGTTTAAAATCATTGTAATTTTATTTTATCATTCCTTTTATTATAATTAAAGGCCTATTCTATTACTCCGATTATTATATGTGCGTTTCTCTTCAAGTTATTTTAACGATAATTTGATTTGAGATCCAAATAAAGTAAAAAAAATAATAATTACAACTCAACATTAGTTTACTCTGCTTCTTCTGTTTTGATCTTTGTTTTCTTTTATTATTTACATTAAATAGTAAAATGAATACTTCAACGCCAAGATGCGCAAGATGGAAACTAACTCCAGCTTGCGCTCAAGAACTTAAGGCATCCAAGGAGCAGTGAACTGTTGCTTAGGAAAGGGATGATAATGAAAAGGAAAAGTTGGCATAATTGCCAAAAATACACAATGAAATGTGATATGGTTAAATTACATACAGATTACACAAGTGTTATAAAAGAAAGTGATCAGCTAGTTGCAGGAACTGTTAATGAGTTTGACCAATGCACAAAGGAATATGAGGAAGCTCTCAGGTTTGCTGCATTGAAGTTACAGTTGAATAAGGCTAATGAGCAAATAGCACAATTTAAAACATACATAGATAACCTAAAAGCCTCCCAGACTCTAAGCCTGTTTTCTGAGCTTGTGCAATGTAATAATTCTAAATTATTACAGCAGTCTGCAGCAATATATTTGACAGGTGACGACTTTTCCACTTCAGGAAAAACAGTAAGGATTAATTGCAATAAAACCAAATTTAAGAAATATATAAAACTTAATAAATGCATGAAGAAAATACAAAAATTAATAAAAAAAAGATCAATACCAAAATTATGTTAATGTATGTAAAGAAAAGCAAGCATTGATATATGAACTTAAATTGTATTCAATTAAGGTGGATAAAATTAAAAAAAATTATGAAGAACGATACTCTAAAATTGTATAATATTTCTATATATTATGCCAACTCTTAACAAACGTAATAATGTGTAAAAAAATAACCGATAAATGTGTTTCCATCTCAAAATCTCAATATTATTTCAATGAATTGTGATAAAAGTACTTAGGAATAATTAATGTTAAACAGGATTTCTAATATAAGGAAGAAACTATGTAACCGTTGTTATATAACAACATTATATAACAACAGATATAGCGCGTCAGGTTTTAGAAAGTAGCGAGAAAATAACCGCATAAAAACATTTTAATTATATATAGAGTTTAACATTAACTCTTTGAGGAGGCCCGTGCTCATGAGTGGGACGTATTTACGTAATTATATATATAGCTGGAAAATATGTTCCATCCCGTCTGGTTTACAGTTCTGTTAGCCTACAATTGTGGAAAATTGACATTTGAGAGTGGTCATTGTGCAATAATGAAATGCTGAGGCTAATAATACATAAATATTATGATGGGTCTAGAACAGTTTCAACATTCCGTTCTGATGGAAGATTCTGTATCAAACAAGTCTAAGCAAATATCTATTTCTAAAATATTATGCTAAGATGTAATATTTTGCATAAATATAGACACGGTAGAGAATAGGTTGGCTTGACCGAAGAACTTACGCACCAAAATGCCAGCATTAAATGTTAGCATAATGGTGCAGTGTTACGTATTAGAACGACATCAATTGAGAACTATTTGATTAGTAACGTAATTTTTTTATAGGATAAGGTGAAAAACTAGCACACAGTCCACCTAATGGTATAAGGATACCGTGGCCCATAGACATCATTAATCCTCGATTAAAAATCAAGGTGCAGTCACCACTGAGAACTAAGATGGAATGTCTCGTTACAAGTAAAAAGGGGTCTCCGGTTCTGTTCACTCACCATACAATACACAGTAGAAATAAGCATCGATCTCAATACCCATTATTCACCAACCAAGCATGTTGATCATTAATTTATATGACAGTACAATCCAATTATATTACGAGGGAGCAATAATTATATTAACAGTAATTGAGAAACTTCAACGTAATCCACTCAGAAATTCGGGACGAGGTGTTTGTTATTTGAAGCGGTTTTGTGAAGTTGTCATTAGCATTGAACCCTAAAAAGATCTTTTAATTACAATTGTACGTAACTTTGATATATCTGTAACTGTGTGTTACTTTGATAAATCTCTGTAACATTTATTACACACAACGAAAATTCTGCAAGTATTCCCCACGGTAAATCTATGCGAAATTCCTCAAAGTACAGCCGCATCACATAGATTGTTGTGTTGCGGAATGCGGCTTAGTTTCAAATGAATCGAACTTGGTGTGGGACGCACGCCAGTTGCGGCGATAAAACTGACTTTTAATAGAATGGCTTAACGATACAAGAACTAACATAGGTACATAACGATTTTTTATATTTACACGCATACTACACATTAAATGAAACTAATTTTACGAATTTTATCGCGTTTAGTTTTACCTTTTTTAATTCCTGACGTTTCGGGTGCTTTACAGCACCCATGGTCACGAACTGAAGGTAGCCGGGCTAACTATGACATGGGGACGTCAAACATCTCAGTTCCCCCGTATCATGTGTGTTGCAAAGCACCCGAAACGTTGCAAATTAGGGAGTAAAATTTAAACGCGATAAAATCTGCAAAATTAGTTCGATTTAAGTTGAATATACGAGTAATAGGATACGAAAATTAATTCGTATATTTAGGAAACTAGACATGTCACCTGTAAAAAACTACTAAACCATATTATATATACTGCATTGGCACAGTTCATAATAGGGTATTGTATCTCAGTCTGGGAATGTGCAGGTAAAATAAAATAATTAGAAATCAAAAGAAGTCAGCGTTGTCTACTCAATGTTATGTATTTTATACCATTTAGTTTTCCTACCGAAAAACTTTAAAAGTTGAGTGAGCTTCTTTCAATTAGACAGATATTTATCCTATCAATAGTTTTACGAACACAAAAATATGTGCCTTTTAACTCCGAAATAATGATGAGGAGAAGAAAAGATAGGGTAGCAGTAATTAGATACGTAAAAACCACATTCGCTCAGCCTCAGTTCTTATCACAGTCGCAATCTGCTCATCTCTACAATAGACTGAACAAAGATTTTGAAATATATCAGTTAAACACATACAAATATAAACAAATAATTACAAAATATTTATATACTAAAACATAATATAACGACGCAGCATGTATAATGCAATATACTAATTAATTTAATTTTATATTTCTTATGTTGATATGTTAAAACCGGTATAACCTTATACAAACTTACGCATTCACACTCACACACACACACACACACACCACACGCACCCTACCCACACAAACACCCACCCACCACCACCCACACACACACACCACACACCACACACACACACACACACACACACGCACTACCCACCCACACACCCACCCACCCACCCACACACACACACACACCACACACCACACACACACACACACACACACACACACACACACCACACTCACACACACACACACACACACCCCACACGCACCTACCACCTGACACCCACCCACCCACTTGCCACACACACACACACCCACACCCACACACACACACACACACACACACACCTCACACCACACACACACACACACACACACACACACACTCACACACACACACACACACACACACACACACACACACACACACACACACACACACACACACACACACACACACACACACACACACACACGAGATCTCATGAAACCTCGATTTTCGAAAACTGGAGTGAAACCACTAACTTCCCGATTTTCTTATTACAGATACAGATACAGATACACAGATATACACGTTTAACATAATATAACACCCCTCTGTTTGCGTTGGGGATTAAAAATAAATTAAGTCTTTTCAAAATATTTGAATTATTTTATTCAACTCGTTCAGTATCAATTGATGTTAAACGTACAATATAACATTTCATGCACTGTTTGCTTGTGACACATGTTTCCCTTCGTCAACGTTTGGATGCGGGTCGACCGTTTGTGTACTGTAACGACTAAACTAATTTATGTTGAAGCGAATGCGGGAGTCTTCAGAACGGCATAAATTAATGCGTTACTGCGGCATAAATTAATGCTTTACAATTAAAATTCTCATATTCGCTACTAAAAAGGTGATAATGAAGGTGAAATTCCGGGTGATAGCGACGTAAAATAACCTATCCCGCCATTTATTTCCATAATGGTTGCCGATGGATGGCGACATAACCATCGCGCTTACACTCAAAGACTTCTATATATGCTAATAGACGGGCACCAAGGTACTAATACATTTCACACTAAGTTACGATCAATTCTCCTTAACTTCTTTAGTCTACTGCGTGTGGGCGACTTCGAGAAGACTAGTTCTTTGTTCCGTAAGCCACGAACGTTGTTTTCAACAATCTAACACTGATTTTGTTTAATGTGACTAAGAAAACGCTGTCATTAATTATGTGCATACTTTGTTAACGAGCTATGTAGTTTATTGGAGATAAGCAAGTGCCTTTATTCGTATTTGCATAAAAAGAGTAAATAATGAACACGACACTATATTGAGTTATATTGTAATAAGTTATAAAAAGCACCACGTCTCTTCATTGAAACCTTTTAACCTTAAAAATTGATGTCAGAAGGTCCATCCAATACCACCGTAACTTTAATAGACTGCCAAATAGGGCGATAATACTAGTGCGACAATTTTGAGAAGATATAACTTCTTTCAGTTTAAAAAATTTCTACATAAAATAACACAAAACCGTTTTTAATAGAATATGGTGACAAACGAGCACACATCCCACCTGATGGCATGAATGCTATACTGAAGTACACCTTCAAGTCACTCTATCAAGTCCGAAGGTAAGGTCTCATCATAACTAACAAAACGAGGCCATACTCGGCACACTTAGTACTGCTGGTCGAGGAGTTCCAGTAGCATCCACCGAAGTACAACTTCAAGTCACTCTTATCAAGTCCGGAGGTAAGGTCTCATCAGAACTAACAAAACGAGGCCAAACTCGGCACAACTAGTTCTACTCTTCGAGGAGTTCCAGTAGCATTTACTGAAGTACACCTTCAGGTCACTCTATCTAGTCCGGAGGTAAGGTCTCATCATAACTAACAAAACGAGGCCAAACTCAGCACACCTAGTTCTATTCTTCGAGGAGTTCCAGTAGCATTCACCGAAGTACACGTTCAGGTCACTCTATCAAGTCCGGAGGTAATGTCCCATCATAACTAACAAAACGAGGCCAAATTTGGCACACCTAGTTCTACTTGTCAAGGAGTTCCAGTAGCAGATACCGAAGTACACTCTAAATAAATAAATATACTTATAAGTCTAAGACGTATAAGTATATTTATTTAAAAAAAACTACGTACTTTTAGCGAAACAAAATATTGTAATAAAAATCTGTGATTATAAAAATAATAACCTTGGTAAAGTATGTATCAAATTTGGTTTTTGGAATAGTTTGTATTTCTACAGCGATCGATATTATTCAGCACGAGCCGCTGTAAACAAACGATACAGTAATCCACTCACGACGGCGGCCGAGTTCGGGATAAAAAAGTACTCTGTGGCCTGGAGTGACGAGTGAGGCAAAGTGTATTTAGTAAAATAAATTATTACAAAGCTGCTCAAAACACCAAAAATGTCAGCATTTCTCAGTCGAAAAAAATAAATTATAACTAAACAGAACACAATTAAACTGCCATTTATATTTCAGGCTTCCCACGTAATAGATGAAGAGAATAAAAAATAGATTGAGTTAAAAATAAGTTCAACAATCATTTATCTTTCTGTCAATGTGCTTTTTATATAATTTATATGTTCAATATGATTGTTAGATACGATTTCATGCGACAAAACGTTGGAATCTTTATTTTTAGGCGCTAGTAGAACATACCACGATAACAACGAGACGTCTTCCGTTTTCTTAGGAAGTTGTAAAGTTTTCGTCGCCGGCGACTGGGTTCGCCACCCGTCACGTTCTGTCTCCCGGAGGGGCGAAAAGTGGATTGCGGAGGCCCGTCTGGCTACGCTGAATGTATGTGGAGCAATGAATGATAAGATGGATGAAGTATGCGAAATGATGAATGATAGAGGAATAGATGTGTTATGTGTAAATGAGACGAAACAAAAGGGAAAGGATGCCACTGCACATGGCATGTATACCGCTTACTGGTCTAGTGTAGACGAAACCGAGCGGGCATGCCAAGGAGTCGGTGTCATCCTTTCATAAAAATGGTCAATGTGTGAAAGAGTATGAATGTAAGCCCAAGGCTGCTATGGATACGAATGAAAGTGGGCTTAAGAAGTTGTTTGTGCTAGGGTGCCGCCCAGATATTTCTAAACCACTTATATCCGAGAGCAGTTTTGGGACATGGTAAGGATTGTGTTGATGAAATGTAAGGTAAATGAAAATATTATTATGTTAGGAGATTTTAATGGAAGGGTTGGGGTGAAGAGGTCTGGTTATGAAAGGATATTAGGAACGTTTGGCGATGAAAGTATAAATGAGAATGGTGAAGACCTCCTCACCGTATGTGTGGAAAATAATCTTTTTGTGACGAACACTTTCTTTCGCCATAAGAGGATTCATATGTATACATGGGAAAGAGGTGATGATAGAAGCATGATAGATTTCATAATTGTTGACGAAAGAATGAGGAGCGCAGTGGTAGATACAAGGGTTTACCGGGGGTCACGTATGGACGGATCATTACTTGGTCTTATGCCGAATTAATGGTCTATTCAAGCGTTGGCGGCATCGGAAATCTGTGTCTACCACTGCGTTACAGCGTATAAGAATAGAGAGGTTACAAGATGAAGGTGTGAAAGAGAAGTTCAAATGTAGACTGAGAGAAAATATAAGGTGGTATGGATGAATTGTGTATGAATGATTTAGGCTTGGAGACTGTGTGGTATAATGTCACGAAAGGTTTGGTGGATGCAGCCACCGAAGTATGTGGTGTAAGTAAGAGAACGAATGAAAGGAAAAATAATACGTTGTGGTGGGATGATGAGGTACGGATGAAAGTTGAAGCAAAGAAGAGAGCATGGCTAGATTTACTAGCAACCAAAGCTGGTAGTTCTAGCGGTATGATCGATAAGATTGAAAGAAAAAAGGCAGACTTTAGACGTATAAATAAGAGAGTAAAAGAAGTAGTTGAAAGGAAAAAGCAAGAAAGAACGGATAAGAATGATAACTTAAAGGCAAATATTGAAATGTTCTGGAAACTCGTAAGAACTGCCAGGGGAAATTAAATACAGCCTAGAATGAATGCTATACGAGACGAGAATGGCTGTATGCTGAATGATGAAGTTTCTAATTTAAAGAGTTGGAAGGAATACTTTGAAAGCGTGTTTATGAGTGAAGAGTCGTCTGAATTAAGTGAAATAGAAATTCCGAAAGAAGTGGAGAGAGGTAGGGAGATAAGTGTAGATGAAATAATGAAAGCAATGAAAAGCATGAAAGCAGGTAAGGCAGCCGGATATGATAGAGTATCACTCGAAATGCTAAGGGCTGGAGAGAGTGGTGGCAGGCCTGCTGTACACCTTGTTTAATTTATGTTTGGGAACAGGCGGGTACCGGAAGACTGGTGCACAGTCGTTATTGTCCCAATATATAAGGGAAAAGGGTCACAGCAGGACTGTAAAAACTACCGTGGCATTAGCTTGCTTAGCATTTTGGGTAAACTGTATGCTAAGGTGTTAATTGAAAGAGTTATGGAAGAAACTGATGGAAAAATTAGGGATGTGCAAGCTGGATTTAGAAAGGGATGGGATGTACGGATCAAGTTTTTCCATGCGCATGATTGCGGAGAGTTTTGGCCAAAACCAGAAAGTTTTGTGCCTTCATGGACTTGGAAAGGCTTATGACAGAGTGGACAGGAATGTGTTATGGCAAACACTGAACTCATTTGGGTTGAGCGCTGGTTTGATACAGGCATTGAGGTCTCTTTATAGGGACTCTAGTGCTTGTGTCAGGATCAATGGGGTCTACTCAGACTGGTTTGGCATCAAAAAGGTGTCAGTCAGGGCTGTGGCTTCCCGTGGCTGTTTAACCTATTTATGACAGTTGTTTGCAAACTTTGAAAGTTGAAGAATATGGGTTGAGAATGGGTGAGTTAACCGTCAAATGCCTTTTGTACGCTTGATCAAGTCATATTTGCATCGTCGGTGGCCGAGTTGCAAATGATGGTTACTTTAATGAACTGGTCATTAAAAGAAAGGTATGAAAGTGAACGCAATTAAGACGAAAGTGATGGTTTTTGAAAGAGAAGAAAGTAAACCGTTATGTGAAATAAGAATAGAAGGGAGTTGATTGAGCAAGTGGATGAGTTTGTATATTTAGGATGTTTATTTAGCAGGGATGTTAGATATGATAAGGATATAGAACGACGAGTGAACGCAGGAAATAGAGTGAATGGGGCTCTACACGCTGTTATGAAGAGTCCGAATGTGTCAAAAAGGCACGTTTGGCAATTCATAATGCTGTGTTAGTCCCTACTTTAATGTATGGTAGTGAAAGTTGGGCTGGCAGAAGAAGCATGAGATTAGAATAAATGCTATAGAAATGCGGTCATTAAGGAGTATGCTAGGGCTGAATCTGAATGACAGGGTGAGAAATAGTGTGATAAGAAAAAAGTGTGGTTTGCAAGATGACGTTTTGACCAGGATTAAGAAAGGAATGCTTCGGTGGTTTGTTCATATAGAAAGAATGAACGAGGAAAGAGTGACAAAGCAAATTTATGTTGCAGAAGTGAACGGAAGAGTCGGGAAGGGACGCCCTAGACTAAGGTTTATCGACCAAGTTGGCGATATATTGAAAATTGGCCAGATTAGGAGTACCCTTAATCGACGAGCGTGTATGCGTAGATATATGGATGTAAAGGAGGCGAGAGAAGTGTGTCAGGATCGTGCCAAATGGAAGTCCGTAGTCTCCGCCTACCCCTCTGAGTGACAGGCGTGAGTGTTTATGTTTATATGTTATGTTATATTGTAAAGTTTATTTTATAGAATAAGGATAACAAACGACCACACAGTCCACTTGATGGTAAGTGGATGCTGTGGCCCAAAACCTACATCTATTTTCAATTAAGAATCAAAATGCTAAAAAGTGCGTTGTCACCGTTGAGGACTAAGATGGAATGCCTGATTTCCACTAATAAGGGTCTACGGCTCTCTACACTCACCATACGAAACACAGCAGCATTAAGCAGCTATTTTACGCTGGTATTCTGTGTGAGCGTGGTCGTACCCCGGTCGAGCCGACCCATTCGTGCTAAAACCATAACATAGCTGCGGCGAGGCTCTACCAAGTAATGTACGAAAATCTTGAGTCTTCATTAAGAATTAATATTTGTAAGTAGCTTGAACATTCGAACAAAACATTTATCAAATTTGAATCGCCTAATGATGCAATAACTTGGTTAATTACTTTTCTGATACTTGGTTTGTTACTTTTAAAAATTTGTATCGAGATAAAGGAAAATTTTCGTTCCGTCTGCTACTGACAGGTTAACAAAGGTCTGGAAGTTGATTTCCGGAATAATAATATTCCAAGTTGTTTTTTCAATTGACACAAATTTTTCGTTAAAAAAAATAATATAAGTTATGGAAATGGCTCTTCAAATAAACTTCGTTCTTCCTGAATTTACTTATTTTTTATTCAGGTATAATTAACACAACAAAAGAAACAATTCACTCCGTGACACTCGTCTTACGTGAATACTTTTAAAAGTAAAAAAAATCATGACGCTTTATGTGTGTAGCTCTCGCTCATACTGTAATACCTATCATCAATGTAACTTTCCATTTATTTCATCGTCGAATATTCCGTTCCTGCATATAATGATGCCGTATGGTGGTGAGGTAAGATAACCCACCTCCTTATTTTGCCCCATGAGTGTCGTAGTGGGCGATTATGGGATGGAAAATGCCCAAAAGATCTCTTAGCCTCAGATATATGGCAGTATCACTAGCCTCCTATCAACTGGTTGGCAGGTTTATACAGTGATATCTTCCGCCGCACTGCTCCCGTGCTCGTTGGTGGACCTTTTTCCTCGTGATGTTTTCCTTCACTGATGAGCACGTGGTAGATTACCCCTTAAATTCTAACTAACAAGTTCATTGTTGCCGGTGGGGATCAAACCCGGAGTTCTCGCGTATTGTGAAATTTATGACGAAATACTACAGCTCTAATGCAATCCATATGTAAAATATTCAAACCAGCAACAGAGGCGGCGTCAAAGTTACGAGACGTCTGGTTCTGCGGTCATAAATTCATGTCCAGCACCAGCAGGAACTATTACGGGTATAATAAAATCAACCTTAACGATGAGTTCGGAGGTTTTTATATGAGTATTTGTTAAGTTATTTCCTAATAAATGTGAACTTTTGTTTCAATAAAAAAAAACTGCTGTTGCCAACCCAAATTTAAACTGCAGAAGTGATCGGCAAAATCACCAAAGATCGTCCTAGATGGAAGTTTATCGATCAAATTAGTAATAATATTGAGGTTAATCAATTTTTTAAACTCTCGAAGATTCACGAAAGTGAAATTATCCGTAAAATCAAAAACACATTGAACCAATGAGCACGTATATATATATGAATGTGAAAGGAGGGTAGAAGTGTGTCAGAATCATGCCAAATGGAGGTCTGTAGTCTCTGCCTACCCCTTTGGGTGACAGGCGTGAGACGTTATTTATGTATGTTTAACGAGAAAACTAGATGATAGAGAATTGAATTTACTAAATCATAAATATGAAACATATTTGACAAATAACTAGATAACACCTTGTAACGTTTACTAGTGGCGGAGTAATCAATCATATTATAATTGAATACTGTGTTCTGTTTACATAATCTTAGTATATTTGTATAATTGGCTTAGCATGAGCTTATACTAACGAATTAGTATTTCGTATTTATATCTGTAGTTAGATATACATATTAGTACCTATATAGACATAGAGGTAGCTCAGAGCCCTCAACTACAAGACCACTTTAACACATGTCGTATAATAAAAATTCGAATTATAAAAACATAATAAAATGTGTAAAATAGAATGCTCGATTGAAAATCTGGTGTTGCAGAGCCGCGGGTTTGAATCCTATACGGAACAAGTGCTTGCGTGGCCTGCAAATAATTGTTCCGCGTTTGAATGTTAGTACAGAAGAAAATCCTAGTGTTTTTTTTAATGATAATATATTTCATAGTAAGCAATAGCCTGAGTAGACGGAATTCCCAGTCATTTTTAGTATGTGACACTTTCATAACATTTTGTCGTTTCTCAAATCTTATGAGCCTAGACCTAGGCCTCGTTGACCTAAGCCTATAACCGCTCCTTTTTTTATAGAATAAGGGTGACAAACGAGGCACATAGACGGTTTTCAGTAAAAAGGATCTCTGGTTCTCTACATTCAATATCTGAAACAGAGCAGCATTAAGCTGCTATTTTACGCTGGTGTTCTGTGAGAGCGTGGTCCTTACTCGGTCGAGCCGACCCACTCGTGCTACAACTATAATATAACTGCAGATCCACGCATAAGTCTTAATAACTACTAACATATCTTAATAACGATGCCAATATTATTTTAACAAGATTCCCATTGGTTACAGTTTTCTCATCACCTACATCAGTGATAAACTTCTTAAGATCATTTATTTTCAGTTCTGTATTAATCACGTAGTTAAAGTTAAAGTTACAGCCTATATACGTCCCACTGCTGAGCACAGGCCTCCCCTCATTTCTGAGAAGGTTTTAGGGCAAGGAATTGTCCGCCGCGCTGTCCCGATGCGTGTTGGCGAACTTCACATGTCTTCGAAATATTTTTTTTAATTTCTCAGACATGCAGGTTTCCTCACGATGTTTTCCTTCACCGCCGAGCACGTGGTAAATCAGCACTTAAAATTGTAATTAACAATTTCATTGGTGCCGGCGGGGATCGAACCAGGTTTGCTCGCGTACTGTGAAATTTACAGCGAGCGCTAACCATCTGAGCTACCACGGCTCATGATTGATTGATCACGTAGCCATTAACAAAATTACTATTGTTTTTTTTTATTTTACGCCACAGTTAATCATTGAATGAAACTAATTTTACGGAGATTTTCGCAAATAATTTCACTTTCGCGAATCTTCGATAGTTTAAAAAAAATAAATAAAAGTCAATAAAATCTATTAGTTTCATCCAAATATGATTATAATTATCATTATATGAGATAGTTCAATCTCTTACGCCGCGCCGCCACAATACGGCAGTTTTATTCAAAACAATGTTAAATTGTCTGTAAGTAAAACGTTATATAAAACTAATTTATGGATTGTGTGCAGTATGTCAATATTTTAAGGATCGTTCCAACCATTACATCAGGTTTGATAAACCATAAATCCTCGCAAAATAATTGAAATTAAAAAACACACTAATTTCATAGAGAAGACGACTGGGTGACCATGGGTGTTGTAAAGTGTAAAAAGTTAAAATTAAACGCGATAAAATCCGTAAAATTAGTTTCATTCAATGTGTAGTATTTCCATAAATATAAGAAATCATTATAATATCAAAACCATTTAGAAATAAAAGGCAGATGTGACAAACAAGGAAGAAGATGAATGGCGTGACTTCAGTAGTAAGCAACAACGACAATTATTGGAAACCTGTTAGACCGAAGGTAAACTTAAGAAGAATTATTGCTCGCATAAAATAATAGAAGTTATAATTTGAAATATTGTCGCGAGTATCTAAAGCTTAGACAATTTCTCAATTTTAAAATAATGAATTCCAGCAAGCATGATTATTAGTATATTTTATTATTATTATTAATAAACATATTATTTTACAGACGCACTAAGTCTTTGTGTAAAATACAGTATCAGAAGACTACAAACGACAAGTGGAAAGGCTTTCTGGCATTATAGATGAACATCTAGCGGATGAAATCTACAATAAATGTCTGGTCACAATAGGAGAAGCAGTATTAGCATTAGGAGGACATAACCTACAGCAGTACGGATTTCCTCAGCTTCAAAGGTCTGAAAGCTTACACAATAACCGGGACTACCTAATGGAAACAAGTTACGATGTCAATTCCTTAACAGAACTGGTGTCAAGTAGTGAAGGCTCTCTAACCTATGAACAAAGACATATCTTATAAAATACTTTCCAGTATCGATGCAGGCGTAGGTGATATCTTTTTTTGGATGCTCCTGGTGGAACAGGCAAGACTTTTCTATTAAATTTACTGTTGGCCAAAGTGAGAAGCAATCGTGATATCGCCTTAGTGGTCGCATCGTCCAGAATTGCTGCCACTCTGCTGGAAAGAGGTAAAACTGCACACCCCGCGTTTAAACTTCCTATCGATTTGATACAAAACGAAACCCCACTCTGCAATATACCCAAACAAAGTAATATGGCAGAAGTACTCCGCAAAACGAAATTAATTGTTTAGGATGAGATTACTGTGGCTCATAAAGGGGGTTTCGAAGCCCTAAATAGATCTTTACAAGATATTAGGATTAATAATTGTCAAATGGGAGGAGTTACTGTATTGTTAGCAGGCGATTTCCGGCAGAGTTTACCAGGAGTGCCCAGAGGAAACGCGGGCGGACGAAGTTAAAGCGTGCGTGAAGCGGTCTCATTAGTGGCCTTCAGTGACAAAACTGAGCCTCACCAAAAATATGAGAGTCCATCTTAGAGGAAAAGTCACTGCCGGACAGTTCTCAGACCTGTTGCTTAAAATATATAATTCCGGGAAATGGTGATTTCCTGAAACTGGATAATAATATAATTCTCCGATCCAAGGGGTCAATCATCCCATAGACCCAATTTGAATGCCTCTGTTTTAACGAACTTATAGTCTACCTAATGGTAAGTGGCTACCGCAGTCCATGGACCCCTGCAGCCAACTTCAAACAAGGAAGGCCTATCTGAGGCCTTCCTTGTTTGAAGTTGGCTGCTGCTGCTGGCACCTCTGAGCACTAAGATAGAATGCCCTAATCGGTAACTATAATGGCTCTGTCAAGAGTGCAAGCACTGCTACATAATTACAAGGTTATTATTTTATTGGCGTTGTATATTACCCTTCAGACCAAGACACAGCAGTGCAGGTACTACTACTGCGGTAGAAATAGGTAAAGGTCAGTACCTGCCCAAACGGTCTCCAAACCATTAAGGAGTCCTACCACCTAGTTGTCTAGTTTGTCAATTTAATAGTCCTTATAATGGGTCACGAACACTCAGATAAATAATCTTCATGTCACACGCCACGTGTTTACTCCTCACGTTACTGAAACGGCGCTGATGTAACAAAGTAAAGCACTATACTACACGCATTTAATATAGGTGCTTTCAACATTCATTACATTGTGCGAATGGACTCTAAACGTTATTTTCTATAATAATAAATATTGTTTAAAACTAACACGCTTTTAGATAATCGAACTAAAATTCAAAATAATTTTCAAATATATAATCATATAAAATAAGCTTAAAATAAGAAAATAGTGATTAACATAAAAATCATCTTATTGTAAAAAGCGTGGGGTGCTTTTCAGATATTTTTATGATGATGCTATTTTACAAATATCCATAAAAATATTCACAACAAGTGACATCAAGCACGCAACGCTTTTTACAATAAAATGTTATTTTTTTATGTTAATCACCATTTTCTTATTTTAAACTTATTGTAAATTATTTTCTACTTTTAAGTCCGGTTATCCACAAAAGTGTTTTTAGTTTTCTAAACTATTATTTATTTTCTATTTTAGTGCGGCTAACTACAAAAGCGTATTTTTTGAATGAAGTTCTTTACCCGGCTTACAGTAGATTGAACTGGCAGAAATCGTAGTTGTTTTATGAGTTATTCGCAAATCCTGAAGATCCTGGTAAGGACGTGCAAAGTTTGAAATTAATCCGACGTTTTGAAGGGATGAAAATCACATTCAAAAGCGTGTTAAAAGCTGCTATTCAGATTGAACTGTTTAATGTGTTTATTTAGTCTTACTTAATATCAGGTAGTTTTTCATTCGTTATGGCCTATCAAAGTCTACTGCTGAATAAAGGCCTTCCCTTAAATTGTCTCTTAGAGGATATTTGCTGTGTTTGTTTTCAGGCTACTTTGTAACCGTAGTTTTTGTTGTTATTTAGCTTTAATTTAAATAGAAAGATACTGGTGCCCAACTACTGTTTTAGTTTCCTCTGTCGCCTCTTACGATAGCCACGGGACGTTATACACCACTGTGGTGTAAGAATATTTAGATTAAGAATATTCATTAACCCATAAAAATATTGAATAGAATTGTGTCTCTCTCTCTCTCTCTCTCTCTCTCTCTCTCTCTCTCTGTGTGTGTGTGTGTGCGTGTGCGTGTGCGTGTGCGTGTGCGTTTGCGTGTGTGTGCGTGTGCGTGCGCGCGTGCGCGCGTGTGTGTGTGTGTGTGTGTGTGTGTGTGTGTGTGTCATTTTCATCATAGTTTTTAGCCTCGCCAGCCCGTAGTGTGTTCTTGCATGTATGTGTCAGCGGTAAATTTAGAATTTAATTTAATTTATTATAAATGCACATGCATATTGTCTTCCAATTGTCTCCTCATGTAGCAGTTTTAACGTGGGTTTACAGGTGCAATATTTAATATTCTTTTTATTTTCTCTAGGGGTTGTAGAGTTTTCTATGAAGTTTTAAAATCGCGTGTAAAATGTAAAGTCTCCGTACAGATAGTAGGCCACATTGGGAATATAGACTGACGGTTGGATTCCTATAAGTTTTAAAATAAATCACTTAAAGCAAAGATAATAATAAGTAGTTAACTATTTTTTTTATTAAATCTGCGTCGGCAACGTGTCTTAAAGTATTAAAAATCCAAGTAAGTTTGCGAATTCTGGCAATCAGTAGGTCAATGTGGGCACTCCATGCAAGGCACTGGTCAACCATTACTCCAAGATACTTGGCTTTAGATATTTTATCTATGCTATCACATGAGCAATTTTGATTGGTGACATTGTTACATGAGTGAATTTTTACATGGAAGTCTGTGAATTTGGCTGAGTACTGTTATAATTAGTGAAACATATATAATTGGCCTTAGAGGCGTTTAGAGTCAATAAGTTTTTGTCTAACCAACGAGCTATTTGTGCCAGACCTTTCTGAGCAAAGACATGTACTTCGTCCCATGTTTAACCAGAGAAAACTACAGCGGTGTCGTCTGCATATGAAAATAATTTATCATTAAGAATATCCAAGTTACAAAGGTTATTAATGTAATTTAAGATGAGCGTTGGTCCCAAAACACTCCCCTGGGGGACACCATATATTGTGTCTGCTAGCTCGCTGATACAGTCACCAACTCTAACACTCTGTTTACGATCACGCAAATAATCACACAGCAAAGCTAAGGGAGTACCCCCAACATCCACTGATTCCAATCTGAGCATAAGGATGGGGACAGAGACGGTATCGAAAGCCTTCTGAAGATCTAGAAAAACTGTAATGCACTTTTTATTTTTATCTACATTATCAGTAATGTGAGACGTTAATGCACTTATAGAGTCTCCTGTTGATATCCCTCGCCTAAAGCCAAATTGGGAGTTAGATATTAGTTGATATTTGTTTAGGAAGCTGATTATTCTGTTATTTATAATTTTTTCTAATATTTTTGAAAGAACTGGAAGGACTGCTATTGGTTTATAGTTGCTGGTTTCATCTCTGTCACCACGCTTATGTATTCGAGTGACAGTAGCATGTTTGAGCGCAGTAGTGAACAATAACGGGGCTATTTCTTTGCCAACATGTTTCAGGAATTCCGTTTGTATACTATCCCAGCGCGCAGCATTGTACAATTTTAATCGAATTAAATTTTTGTAGATCTCATCCGGGTCAGTTTCTAATAAGACAAAGGAAGAAGGTGGGTGTAAATCACTAGAATTATCAAAAAGTGTATCCCAATTTGTTTGACGCATTAAAATATTATCAGCTAGGGATTTGCCAATATTAGCAAAATAGGCATTTTAGTAATTTACGGATTCTTTAGGGTTTGATTTACAGTTAAGAAGTACAGAAGACTATATTATTTGATTTATTTACTTTACGATGCGTTATGTCATTTATAGATTTACAGCGTAACCTAGGATTTTTTATATTTTTAAACATTTGATCTCTGTCGTAATTCCGTTTTAACGTTTTAATCAAAGCATTACAGTGATTGCGATAGCGTCTATATGTTATTTTTAGAATTTCATTTTTTGGGTCACGTTTCAGTTTTTTTTTTGCATATCGTTTCTATTTCTTATACAACGAAGAATGACCATTGTAGTCCATGGTTTTAATACGCGATTTTTACATGGAATTGTTGTGGTTATTGTGTTTGTTAAAATACATTGTCTCAGTTTATTAATTAACACATCAGTAAGATTATTGGGATTATTATGTAATAGCATGTCATGAAGATCCAAGCCCTTAAAGGATTCGATTGCTTGTAGAAGGTTGATAAAGATCCTTATTTTATGGGAATTAATTACATCTTTTACATTGAATAGTTTTACAAAAAGCATGTTGTGGTCAGTAATAGTTGTATTTATAACGTATATAGACGCAGTATTTTTAGTTTCATTTAGTTTTGAAATAAAATGATCCAAAAAAAATTGTTTCTAGTTGGTATGGTGTGTCCTGCTAACATGCCGTGCGTTGCTAGCAAATTTAAGTAGTTTATTTTATTTTTACGTTAGTTTGTCTGTAAGTTTTCGTTGTTTGTTGTATTTATGTTTATTTCTACCGTAAGAATTATAGTTTTAAATGTTTTTAGGTTATATAAGTGATTATCTAGTGAATATATGAATTTTTCTGCATCGGAAGTTGATGGTGAGCGATAAATCCCTAGGATTGTCTGGTAATCTGGAGGTATGAGGCATTCGAAAGCAGGATCTCGGTAACTTTAACTTTATAATACGTTTTTACAAAGATTATAACACCGTCACACCGATTCAAATGATTTGTTGTTGTAAATGATGTGTAATTATTTAACTGTGGTATGGTTCTTTTAGGATCAATTTGACACTCAGTCAATGCTATCACATCTACTGAAAACTTGAAATGTGACAATGTAAGGCAAAGATCATCAAAATTACAATAGATACCTCTTAAGTTTTGTGAAATAATTTTGAGTTCTGTGTTAAGTATTTTAACTACCGAGGATGAAAAACTAATAACATCACACATACTAGAATTCGCAATTTCTATTTTATCAATCTCTATTACAATATTTAATAAATTATCCATATAAAGATTGGATTAAATACTTCCTGACGTTCCACCTCAATTCTATTACAAAAACAAGGGGTTATTTGACAATTTTGACAGTTTTTATAGGACACATTCATAATATGATTATATAAAGTACAAGTGAACAGCTTTTTATAAATTATAACATGGTTATTTTGTATAGACTCGAGGTAGTTGTTTATGTGTGTTTGTGTAAATAAATGTGTGTGAGTGAAATAAAGTAAAATCGTTTTTTGGAACTGTGAAGTAACAATAAATATTGAGTGTGTGATTTTGCTAAAGCTTACCTTTAAAGAACGTCTTAAAGTGTTAAGTATATGTGCGCAATAAAGCAAGCATATATCATTAGTACAAATTGAAGCGATATTTATAATAAAGACAGTATATAATAATAACGGTAGGACATGCACCATAATGTCACTGCATAGTCACGTTTGTTGTATAAGGTTATGTACTTGAGCTTCATTCCTTATCGGGATAACAGGGGAGTCGGTTGTCTTGCGTACTTAGACACGTCCGTATGATGTCCAGCAAAATTTATATGATTTCGTTTTAGCGAGGTTGCTGGTAAGAAAATGTAATCTAGCCTATTTAGACGTCATTTGTTCTGATACATATATTGGAGTGTCATTTCTCGTTCTAAAGCCCAGGTGTTTTGCTCCTAGCTTTTCTTTATTTTTAATATTATAAGCCTTGCACTTTTGTTAAACCGAAGATTTCAGAATTGGCGAACTTATTTCCATAATAATTGGGGTACTCTTGGTGGTTACTCTCTTTGCTCGTACTCTATAAATGTCAGTGATTTCATTTTTGGTTATAGGGCAATCTATCGTTTTTAATAAGCATAAAACCATTTTTATTAAGTCGTCTTTGTTTTCTTTGGGTTCAATTTGTGGCACATTCTTTATTTAAAAGTTTCCTTTTTGATTTTCTCTTCTAACGTCCTCCAGTAAAGTTATGTACTCTTTATCTTTTTTGTTTTCACACTCCAATTGTTCTATTCTTTTTTTGAATTTTTCATTTTGTGCAGATAAAAATGATATAGAGTTTTCTATGTTTTCATTTGTCTTTTTGATGTCTTTAAGGATCGGATTAATTTTTTTAAATTCATTTTGCATCATTGTTTGAAGGTCTGCCATCATATCTTGCTTAAACGCTTCCAAAGTTTCTTCTTCGAAGTCACCTCTGCATCTTTTATTACGTAGGGCGACATAGTTGGGAGTTTGAGTGTCCAGACCTGCTTTCCTGTGAATATGGCAATCAGATAGCGATCTATTCATATCACTTTTCATCTTGTAGAAAAACAAAGCATTCGAATACTACGCAGTCCAATTATGCAGCGATGTCGTAGCACACAGATGCGAAAATCGTAGTCTTGTAGGTTTTTCGTGGGCCGTAGTATTTCGTAGCGCGCTCCTCGTAGCGGTGACGCACGAACTTGTGCGTCCACGACGTTGACGTGCGAGAACGGGTCAAAAAATGGCAGTTGTCACATTCGCACGTGAGGTATGAGGGACACGCGGCACGTAAGCAGATGTCCGCAAATAATTGTGATGGATTAAATATTACTAGGTTAATCACACTATGTCGACTTTAATGTGCAACGATTAAAGCGGGTATTTATGTGCATTTTAATTGTGAATTTGGAATAGAAAGTGCGACACGTCTACTCACAAACAAGTTTCGGACGAAAGAGCCTAACTTACATTAGGGGAGGCCATATGCTTGCTTAACCACTAGTCTATAAAAGAAGCTCTAGATGGTGAAGTGTACTGGCTTAGCTTAAACAGCCTACTCAATTGTATTGGATGATCTTTCAAACCTTTTTTATTTACATACATTTATATCAACATTACATAATCTTCTCAATACCACACCATATCTACAGAAAGTACTAGCAGAATGAATACAAATAAAAACGTACGCATGTAGTGGCGGTGTAAGAATATCCTCTACCTGATATCATTTTGTACGTCTCATAAGAGGCGACAGTGGGTAACAAGCCATAAACAGAAACAACAAGAGGAACACGGGCAGCAGCGTCTTCCTAATTACTTCAAGAATTATAAAGAACTGCGGTTCTAATCGGACTGCCAAGCGTGTCTTTTTATTTTATAAGGCCTATGTTCAGCAGTGGACCTATGGTAGCCTGTAACTGTAACATACTCGTAACGAAACGTTAACGGTCACTTATTCCTGCGCCTTTTATTTTACTTTTACCTTTGTAGTCCTCGACTAGCACCATCTATATAAAAATCGATTGCCGTGCGCGTTGTTGTCGATTGAGTTGATGACATTTTTGTGTGTTGGGGTGGGTCCCTGAATAGTTTAGATTCGCAATTCGACTCAGTAGCTGGCGCTGTTGTCGAGATGCAGAAATCACTCGTGCGAAGCCGGGTAATACATTTTTAAATATTTATTTTATTTCATTTGTGCCGTTTGCTGTAGAGACTATCGATCCGTGGTAACTACGTGCATTGATAAAAGGGCTGGATCTTATCTCATTCAAAGGCTAAGCTATAGCCATTCAGCGGAAAAACGCAGCCGGCGTTCTTGGCACTATACCGCGGGGAGTAGGTCTATATGGTAATTTATTTTTAATTATTTATTAAATAATAATTATATAATAAATAATAAATACTTACTTATTACATTTGAACACAAACAATTTTTAAATAAAGAATTTTTAATCCATTAATCTAAGAAGTTAACCTCAGTTTTTCACAAAGTACAAAATCTTATAGAGCAACCAAAGTATAAACTGTAAAGTGCTTCTCCTTGTCTGATTAAGCTGATTGATCACGTTTCATAGCGGCCTTCACTTTACTTGAGACATCGATATCATCGATAACTTACTCGTACTTTAGACTTTAAGAGGATTTATAAATGACACGATTTTTTCCTTTTATGTATTTTGTACAAGATTAATTCATAAAGTTTTTTCAAACTTAAAATTCTTTAAAAAAATTATATCTGATATTATTATGGAGTCCCGTAACTTATTTTCTAACAAAATTTAAAATATATAATAAGTGTGACAAAGAGCACACAATCCACCTGATGGTAAGTGGATGATGTGGCATACAGACATTTATCCTTGGTAACGCCAGTTAATAATTTAATTTATAAATCTAATAAAATACTTAGTATATATCTTTAAACCCCTTTCTCTTATCCTTCCTATATGCACGCCGATGGCTGCCATTCAAAAAGGAGGTTGAACTGCTCGAACACCCTCCCTAATCGCCAGATCTAGCTCCTAGTGATTTCTACCTCTTTCCTCGGCAAGGAACGCCTCCGAGGCAAGAAATTCGAAGACGATAGCGAAATAATGGCCGCTGTTGAAGCGTTTTGGGAGGTCAAGAGGAAAGGAATCCTGGGTTTAGAAAAAGATGGACTAAATGTATTGATTTGTTAGGAGACTATGTAGAAAAATAAATTATTATTTTAACTTTAATTACCGTGTTTTATTTTCATTATCATTACTTTTG
>JAGSMP010002293.1:0-26327 GCA_029286625.1 Parnassius orleans
CAAAAAGGAGGTTGAACTGCTCGAACACCCTCCCTAATCGCCAGATCTAGCTCCTAGTGATTTCTACCTCTTTCCTCGGCAAGGAACGCCTCCGAGGCAAGAAATTCGAAGACGATAGCGAAATAATGGCCGCTGTTGAAGCGTTTTGGGAGGTCAAGAGGAAAGGAATCCTGGGTTTAGAAAAAGATGGACTAAATGTATTGATTTGTTAGGAGACTATGTAGAAAAATAAATTATTATTTTAACTTTAATTACCGTGTTTTATTTTCATTATCATTACTTTTGGATCACCCTCGTAGACCTACAACCAACATCTTAAACAATATTTAAAATAAAGTTACATGGTCACATTATTCACATAACAAACAGCTAAGCAGATAAATATTAACAAGAAATAAATATAAGAATATCCATAAATGCAACTTACTCGTAAACCTTTTTAATTTCTATTTTAAGTTATAGAGAGATGTGTTAAATGAGTCAATATTAGTAAAGTATGGACTTTAATAGGCTGTAACAAAACGGAATCATTTTTCAAATGTTAAAATATTTTTTTCATATTGGTAAAAATTATAATAAAACATCAAAAACAACGAGTTTGCTTTATAGACTCATAAACACTCATATAACATAAACACTCACGCCTGTCACCCAGAGGGTAGGCAGAGACTACAGACTTCCATTTGGCACGATCCTGGCACACCTCTCTCGCCTCCTTTACATCCATATATCTACGCATACACGCACGTCGGTTAAGGTACTCCTAATCTGGCCCATTTTAATATATCGCCAATTTGGTCGATAAACCTTCGTCTAGGGCGTCCCTTTCCGACTCTGCCGTTCACTTCTGCAGCATAAATTTGCTTTGTCACTCTTTCTTCGTTCATTCTTTCTACATGACCAAACCACCGAAGCATTCCTTTCTTAATCCTGGTCACAACGTCATCTTGCAAACCACACTTTCTCTTATCACACTATTTCTCACCCTGTCATTCAGATTCAGCCTAGCATACTCCTAATGACCGCATTTCTACAGCATTTATTCTACTCTCATGCTTCTTCTGCCACCCAACTTTCACTACCATACATTAAAGTAGGGACTAACACAGCATTATGAATTGCCAAACGTGCCTTTTTTGACACATTTTGACTCCTCACAATAGCGTGTAGAGCCCCATTCACTCTATTTCCTGCGTTCACTCGTCGTTCTATATCCTTATCATATCTACCATCCCTGCTAAATAAACATCCCAAATATACAAACTCATCCACTTGCTCAATCAACTCCCCTTCTATTCTTATTTCACATAACGTTTTACTTTCTTCTCTTTCAAAAACCATCACTTTCGTTTTACTTGCGTTCACTTTCATACCCCTTTCTTTTAATGACCAGTTCATTAAAGTAACCATCATTTGCAACTCGGCCGCCGACGATGCAAATATGACAATCATCGGCGTACAAAAGGCATTTGACGGTTAACTCACCCATTCTCAACCCACATTCTTCAACTTTCAAAGTTTGCAAACAACTTTATAGACTCCTTCCGTCTTTTTCCAAAAAGTATCTAAAATTATTGAAGTTTTTTATAGAACAGAGGTGACAAACGGGCACTCAGTGCACCTGATGGTAAGTAGTTTGGTGTGGTCCGTAGACATCTACATCTACCTTCGATTAAGCTTCAAATGCAGATGCGTTTCACCTCTGAGTACTTAGAATGAAATGCCTCGTATCCAGAAAAAAGTTTCCAGTTTTCTACACTCACCATATGAAGCATCGCAACATCAAATTGCTATTTTATGCTGGTGATTGGGAGTGTTGTTCTTCCCCGGTTGAGCCAACTCATTCGCGCTATAACCATAATAAAACTGCAGCGTTGCTCTGCCATGTGTAAAATTATTTTATTAGTTTTTTTAATCGGATTTTACTTTTTATTTAAAGTTTAACCAGTTTACTTGGAAAATAATTGTGTGTAATTGAACTATACCATCCACCGTCGCTTATAAGAATCAAATTTGGGAAGTGATATTAATTGGTAAACTAAAGAAAGATGTAATTTTAACAAAATACTTTTTTATTTTTCTACATTTATTAAACTTTAACTAATCAGTTGTTCGAAATAATGCCCATTGTTTCGACGCCTCAATGATTGTACTGGATTCTGTATTACAAGATTATTGGTTTTGATTAGAATATTTTCCAAAGATTGTATCAATTCATCAATTTAATTATTCTTAGCTTTGTCTTTATTTTTTTTTTTGTATTTTTATCTAAATCAAAGAAAATAATCTCAAGGGTAAGATCCGGCAACCTTAACTGCTACGTCACAGAACCATACGTGCAAATCTAAACACACGGCACTGTGTCAGGCAAGTTCGGAAAAGAACAGGAATAATTTCGAGACACTTTCGAATCTCACATGATTCAAAAATTATTTGCCGTAGTGAATATCGGTCCGTGGGGTCCACGTGTGGTGAAATGAAAGAAACAACTTTATCCGCGACTGGTCGTTACTGCTGGTGATAAGAGGGCTGGTTCTTTTCTCGCTCAAAGGCTAAGTATCATCCAGCAAGGAAACGCAGCCAGCGTTCTTGGCACGATCACAGAGAGTAGGAGTGAATGATAATCTAAGTTTTAGTTTTAGTTTTAATTATAGTTTTTAATATTGTATGTATCAATATTATTTATGATTCTTTTGATATAGTTTAAAACAATTAGACCTTTTTTACATGGGAATGCCTACGCATACCCGCCTTGCGAGAAGGGACGGGTTATGTCGGACTTGCACCGACTAAAACCCCATGGTTTTCCACCCGTCGCATATTGGCAGGGCCACGGGAACGCTTTCGCACACATCCGCGGCCCCACCAGCGCTGGCCGCCCCATGGCGGTCCCTCCTCGTGAGGACTACTCCTCCCCATCTCCTTCTCAGGTAAGGCGCACCAGAACATATGGTGCGCCTTCCTCGCGGCATCCAACTTCACATGCGCAACGGACGCCCCGTGTCCGATGCGCGAAAATGTCGGAGAAGGAAAAATTAGCACTCAGAAGCACCAGCCTTCCTGACCCCAGCGACGGATCTGGTCTGTGGCTCCGCCGCCAACCAAGATTCGGCTGCGGAGGATAGGGAGCAGCGCCTCGCAATACAAACACTCCCTCCCCGTAGCCCCACCCCCACCACCGCATCAATTAACGGTGCGGCCCCGTCAGAGTCGCGGAGGATAGGGCGAGTGGCGCATCGCCACCAACTCCTCTTCCTCCGCGACTCCACCTCAGCTGCAGCGGTAGGAGAGGACACCCCCCTCGCCGCAGCCCACTGACACATCCGAAGTGGGCTCACCAAGCCCACTCAGGTGACCACCTCAGGCAGGCCCTATACCACGGGCCAGACAAGCGGTTCTCTTTTGTTCACCGGGGGTGACCAAGCCACGGCTACTAAGCCCCCCCCGCCACGACAAGGCGGAAACCCGTTCGGGGGAAAAAAATAGACCTACACACTTCTATCTTAAAGACCCCTAACATACCAAGAGTCTCTTTTATGAATAAACCCATTATATATGTATCTTATTGTTAGTTTTTGAATTATCAGTCTGAAAAGTGTCACTTTTATACTCACTGACTCTCTCTAGAACTTGAAATTTGGCATCAAAGTAAAGCATTAAGCACATGTACAGAGGGAAAAATCTGAAAACTAAAAATTATGAATATTTGGTGATTATATAAAAAAAAAAAACAGTGAAGGGTAAACCCAAGAAACAACGTTGAAGATATTTTATTTATTTTTATTTATGTCAATATGATATAAATATACGATCTTTATTATTTGTTATAAAGCTTTTAGCAAAATTAAATATAATAAGTGTATGTGTTAAATATAATATGTATATAATGTGCTTAGATTATTTGAGTAAATAATCTAAGATAATGTGTATGAATAATATGTGTATACTGCTATGGAGCAGTTGTGTAAATCATATAGTTTATAGGAATAAATAACGTTCTTCGAACTGTTATTGATACTGGCTTCTGTTCAGATTTCAACTCTTTTATCTGCGAAGCCGACAAGCTCAAAAGTCGTTTGTACCGAACTTGGTCCCCTTTTCACATTTATGTGTTTCATAATGTGATAAGCATTCAGAAGTTTGACGAAAATTTTAATTTTTGTCAAATTTCTGAATGATCAACTCTTTTTCTATGCGGCTATTATGAGCCGGGGCTCGATCTTTGTTGAAAGAATATTTATTGAGTTTTGGCATGTTTTAAAATTTTGACATATTCAAATGTCAAAATTTCAACAATCAAATGTCAAACGCCTTCTTCATATAAATTATCATACTTTCAGTTACAAATTTTGAAATAAAATATTCTATCTTTCAAAATACCGCACCAACAATTGAATGAAAAACGTACATGTCCCTCGATTATCCGCACAGGATTAGTGTCTGACCAATAATGTAAATTTTTGCGAAATTATTTTCTTCAGATGTAAATGCTTAGTACTGTTGATTTATTGCCTTAATCAGTTGCAAAATTCAAGACGTCTTAAATCATCTCCTGCATGAAATTTTGTATAATGCTTTCGAAGCGGTAACATTTATAATCGTATTTTTTTAGAACCTTACATACATTTACTTAATATACATGAATGTTTTCAGACATGTTGCGGCAATGATTTGGAAATAATTCCGAATAGCTATTTCTAGATCTTCATTACAAACACGTGTTAAGAGCCTTATGGGTGACACCAGTATGATTAGAACCGATTTTACCTATTCTGAGCACAGGAGCAAAGTAACGCCCGCCAGCCTTTCGAAATTCTAAAATAGAATTTCATAAATTAATTCCTCCTCCTTCTTCGTTTCACCATCGTACTACCAGATGCTCGGAGGACAGATTAAACCCTTTATTGTCGACATACTACACATTTGAACCTAGCGGTTTGCTTCGTCGTTCGTAATGCGTACAGAAGGACACTGATTTCTACCAAGGTTCGTGAGGCTATTGCAATAAAAAAACATACATATTTCAATAGAGGAGATGGTTCGGTTCTACCATCTGCTTGTATTATTAAATTAAATCAATTAAATCAAAACTCAAGACTTAAAGCTAAATAAGATGGTAGCCTGGGTTAAGTATCACATCAGGAAGTTGAACTCCTCTGCCTTCTCGTGGATCATGGGTGCAGTAAAAGATCTGAAACTTCGGGAATCAAAAATAAGATAAATTTAAACACTAATCAAAGAGTGTGCGACGTACTAAAAGAGGGGTTTTTTTGCACTTAATTTCTCAAATAATTCTAAGTCTATTGCGTACTTGACTGTTGATTGTATTTTACATTTAATAACATTGACTTGAAGAAACCCTAATAATATATCAGGAATAAATATTTCCTTCAGAAAGGAATTTTCCTGGAAATATTATTGAAATATTACGCTTTCAAGTAAGTATTCATTTATACTAATTATGGAAAAAGAGCAGCCATTATCTGGTAATAATAATTTTAAATAGCGATATCATTAAGTTCGGAAAATAAGTAAGAGAAATTGGGTAATTTGAGACGAATTCCAGTCCTGCTACAAAGTTAGAAACGTTGCGAACCCGCAAATAGAAACCTTGGATCTTGATCTATGACTAAACCTTCGCTTTGTAAAAAAATCTCATTTACAGTCATTTTTCGTATGGAGTGCCATAAAAACATGAAGGTTTTTCTCACTTTTTGCAATTTAATATTCTAACTGTTATTGTTAGTGTTATAATTTAATTTAATACTAACGTATTTCTAGTAACGTATTGAAGTTAATAGAAGTTAACACAATTAAGTTCGTAATGCGTTCAGCAAAGCAGTGAAATAGTTTGCAGCAATTGTCGTCCCCATTAGATTACAATGTTCGTGTCTTCAAGGTTCAAATCGAGTCGTGGCGGTGTAAAATATCCTCTACCCCATATCGTCCCGTGGGTGTCGTAAGAGGCTGCAAAGGGAAACCAGAGTGTCTTCCTAATAACAACTAGAAATCTAAAAAAACTGCGGCTACCAATCCGCGTGCCAAGTGTAGCAACTAGAGCAAATATCTCATTTATGAGCTAATATATGGGGAGGCCTACTTTCAGCAATAGACTTTGATAAGCTGTATTAGTAATCTCTCGTCTCTTTGCGTATTTTATCGCATCTACCACGCGGAGTGCTCTGAGGAATTGTTCGGACTAATTCCAGCCGCTCAATTTCACCATCGCACATCACGACAAAACTCGCGATACCATCTATGTCATCTGAATTATTGGCGGTCCACCACTGTGCGATTTAGAAGAAGTTTTCTTCCTCGCACAACTTCCTTGTGGAATCGATTACCACCAGCGATTTTTCCGGACCGATACAACTTAGGGACCTTCACGAAAAGAGCTTACTCCTTTCTAAACGGCCGGCAACGCATCTGCAATTCTCCTGGTGTTGCCGTTTTTTATTGAGCGGCGGTAGTCACTTACCATTAGGTGAGCCGCATGCTCGTTTGCCCCCTCTCCTATAAAAAAAATAGTTTTCAACAAAACTACTTTTACGTATGTTATCGCGTTTAATTGTACTTATTTTTAATTCCCGACGTTTCGGGTGCTTTGCAGCACCCATGGTCACGGCAGACTGAGGTGACCACCTTAAAAGTAGAATTAAACGCGATAAAATCCGTAAAAGTAATTTTATTCAATGTGCAGTGTTCGCGTAAATATAAGAAATTATAATGGTCTTCAAGGCACGAGTGAATAGGCTTTTGTTAAACTATTGTTAACGGTACATTAGCGGTGATTCACGCCCGTGGCTCGGAAAGCACGTAAAGCCGTTGATACTTTTTTTTTCAAGTCGCGAAGCCGAGCCCACTTGGAGTGGCCACCTCGGGCCGGCCCTACACCACGGGCCAGTCAAGTGGGTTCCTCTTTGTTCACTGCGGATGACCAAGCTGCGGCTACTAAGCCCCCCCGCCATGACAAGGTGGGAACCCGTTCGGGGGGGAAGCCGTTGGTACCTAGTCTACCTCTGGTCGTGTCGGATTACCGTCACACCGTACGATGGGGAGAATAGAATAGAATAGAAATTGAGACAGGCCGCCGTATCGAAATTTGGTGTAGAGGACATTATTAAAACCTGTAGGGTATTTTCCGCTGACCGACAATCATAAAAATTGGCTAGAAACAAGGTCTCACAGTTTGTTAATTTATTAATTTGTAGTTAAGCCGTGGTAGCTCAGATGGTTAGCGCTCGCTGTAAGTTTCACAGTACGCGAGCAACCCAGGTTCGATCCCCGCCGGCACCAATGAAATTGTTAATTGCAATTTTAAGTGCTGATTTACCACGTGCTCGGCGGTGAAGGAAAACATCGTGAGGAAACCTGCATGTCTGAGAAATCAAAAAAAAATATTTCGAAGACGTGTGAAGTTCGTCAACACGCATTGGGGCAGCGCGGCGGACATTTCCTTGCCCTAAAACCCTCTCAGAAATGAGAGGAAGCCTGTGCCCAGCAGTGGGACGTATATAGGCTGTAACTTTACTTTTTTTTAAGGTGTGCGTCTTATATCACATAAAACATTTTTTTTGCTATTATGATTGTAATTATAGAACCGATCGTGATGTAGACTTATGTATAGGAAACATTTTTCTACTGCAAAGTTGTTTATTATACTTCAATCCGACTTACTTTTTCAGTAAAGCAATGTCCGGTGCTGACCTTAGGTATAATTTCTGGGATGGATGAATTATATACATACTTAATTAAGTTTATATCGAACTTTCGGGAGGCGAATACTAGTTGCACATGTCCAGTTTTTAGGCGTTCTGTACAGGCAGAGTATATAATACTAATAAACAATCAGTTAAAAGATCTCTTTTACCACCATAACCAGCCATTATTAAAAAAGTGATTTATTATAATGGTTAAGTTTTTAGTTCCTTTATACCATTTTTAATGTACAGATAAAATAAGTAGCACTGCTGGACCGTCTGCTAATAGGAATGCTGCTCAGCATCACTGTTTTTCGCTATCTTTTGAGGGATTCCACTTTAATCCTCACTGGTGACAACATGTATATATCCTTCTTTCTTTGATGTTGGTTTTAGATATAAGATGATTAGCCATTAACTGTCGGGTAAATTGCTAGCTTCTTTAACTCTTTAATGCAATAAAGACTTAAAGAAGCTAAAACGTGAAGCAACTAAAATATTGACGGTGACGATAATTAACATGTCTGTATTTTCCTTCACGGTTAACGTGTTATTTTCAAAAAATGATGAATGTTTTCCTACGTATTTTCACAAGTTCTTCTATAATTATTATATTGCTATCTCCATGCCATAGATAAAACAACAATTTTTTGAATACATTTAAACGTATTAGAAAATGATTTCATTTTAATATAATGTGTGTTTTGTACACAGATTCCAAAGGGCCTATTTTAAGAGGTTGTCAATTTACTGGAGCCGAGTTTCTCATTCAACTCTCATTGCAGTAACATAAAATGAAATTTTATGACGATTCGATGAGATGTTTTATGATAACTTATTTTTTATGCGTGTTATACTTTTTATATATGTTATATAATTGTAATAAAAAACAAATAAATTATTCAAAATCTATGACTTAATTTTATATTATTCAATATTTACGTAATAAATAAAAAAAGATTTTATCCAACTGATAATTTAACTTGGACTCAACTTTTAATAAATAGTACAAATCGATTACAAAACTAAAAATAGGAAATTATTTCCACATAGCTTCTGAAGTTGGTGCTAAGATATAGTGCATCAAATAATTAAAGCCCTGACTTCGGAAGTTATTATGTGGTAATAATTTTTTTTTTAGTTTTGAAGTACAAACCGACTGGTTATTAAAAGTTTACTTATTAAACCATTTTGTGTGGTCGAAGGAATTATCACAAGTTCAAGATTATTACTAGAATGTCGTCTAAATAGTTACATTGAATATTGTCTTCTTTCCCAATTTTTCTTCTCTTAGGGATAGATATTTATCTTCAAATTTATATAAGACCACCATTGAATAGCCTATTTAATAAAAATAATATAACGATGCTTTCTAGCTCGGAATATTACGATATGATGTTATGCGTAGGCCATGAAGATAGCAATTTAAATCGTGCTCGCGAACTGTATCGGCAACGATTTATCGATGGTAGACCCCCCACTGAACAGCGACGGCTGCCTTCGTACCAGTGTTTTCTGAACATGTCAAGACGACTACATTCCACCGGCTCTTTTCATCGGTCAGGCAGGCTGAATTAGTGTTAGAGCATTTTGAAGAAGAGCCGACCACAAGTACGAGGCGAGCCGGAACAAGATTCGGTATAAACCATGTTGCAGTTTGGCAAATTCTTCGTGACGACAATCGTCACCCTTATCACTATCGCCGTACACAGGAGCTGATACCCTCCGATTTTGCACCCAGGAGGAACTTCTGAGTGGTACCTCAGGCAGTTAGAGGAAAACCTAATTACGTAAACTATGTTCTTTGGACGAACGAGGCAACATTCACGAGGTCAGGACTTTCAAATATGCATAACGATCACTTTGGGCTCGCGTGAATCCACATGCTTCACGGCAGGGCAGATTCCAACACCAGTGGCGGCTGAATGTGGGCTGGCCTTTATGATGACGGGCATGTCATCAGTCCCGTCATTATGCCATCACGTCTGAACGGTAGCAACTATCTAACGTTTTTACAAACGGGTTCGAAAGGCGATTGACGACTTTCCTGTGGCTGACTGGATTACTTTGAGAACCAAAGAAACATGGTGTTTCAGCATGATGGAGCTCCGGCACATTTTGCTCGCAACGTACGAGAACATCTTAACGTTCGCTTTCCGCGAGGATGGATCGGCCGCGGGGACTGGTGCTATGGCCTGCTCGTTCTCCGGACCTCACACCCTTGGACTTCTTGTGGGTTATATGAAGGACAGAGTATTGATTGCCCAACGGTTGCCGAGATGAACATGTTAGATCGGTTTTCGCATCAATAACGGATGAAATGGTGAAACCATATTCATTTGACGAGCAGGTGTATTGAGGCGGAGCACACTTTGAGCCGTTTCTGTAAATTTGACGTTTATTATGAAAAAGTAAGTGTTCGTTTAGGTTGTTTCGTTAGGTAAGGTCTTTTAAAATTTTTGTCGTTCCGCGAATTAGGTAGAAATATAGGTACATTCTGCGTAGTTTACTCTTTAATTTTACTGAAATAGGGTTTGCACATCAGTGAAAATAATAATTTATTTTTATATTTTTGGGGTATGTTATGCAGCGTTACTACGGTTCTTAAATATTGTGAATGGACTCGTTATAAGGCCCCATTTAACCTCCTTTCGGCTTTATGGGTAGTTTTGTAACACCCAGTATACTTCGTTCGTCATCATGTAAAAGTTTATGATAACTCTCTGGATATCTATATAAATATATTAAGCCAATTGAGTTACCCGCGTCGTAGTTGTAACGTTCAAGCAGTCATGACCCACGCTTTTTATGAGGTCGCATAATACGGAGAACTCCAGCTATCACGTGGAAACTTTCTCATATTTTGGAATGATAATGATCGCAGATTTAAAGTAAGACTAATTCCTTTCGAATGGTCTAAATCACTTTAACAATCCTTCTTTCGTATGTAACGTTTTTTAAAAGGGAAAAAAGAAAAAGAAAAAGAATTATTTTGCATGTATGTACTTCTAGTACATTTATCCTCTTTCATCAATAAATCATTTTCTCTTAGCTGCACGGTTATGAAACTTCTTGTCTCTACATACACGCCGTGCTCAAACCCATTCCTTCAAAATCTACACAAAGCTTATTACTTGGAACTCAAATACTTTCCATCATACTTGACGCCTTTTCTTGCATCTATCCTACTTTCTTTAACTGGCACCATCGTGTTTTTTATTTTAATTTTATTATTTAACTTAATTGTTTATTTTATGTACACATTCGTTGTGAACAATTCTTAGCGTAATAAAGTTGTTTGGAAGAAATTGCTCCCAGAACGATAAGAACACCTGTTGTAGCGTCTTTATTTATTTCTTGTTGTTTTTGTTTCAATGTGTATTGTTGTACAATAAAGAATATATAGATTGATTGATTGATTGAACCACATCAAAATTTGTACGTGGTAGAGCCATGCTGCAGCTATATTAGTAGTATAGTTGTAGCACGAATGGGTCGGCTCGACCGGGGAAGGACCACGCGCTCTCACAGAATACCAGCGTAAAATAGCAGCTTAACACTGCTGTGTTTCGTATGGTGAGTGTAGAGAACCGGAGACCTCACGGGTGGCAGCGCATCTGCATTTTGATTCTTTATTAAGGATAGATGTAGATGTTTATTTGCCACAGCATCCACTTACCATTAGGTGGACTGTGTGCTCGTTTGTCACACTAATTCTATAAAAAATAGTTTAAATTGTATAATAACTTTCATTACCTATTTTCCCCCTTAGGGGTGGGGTATACAAAGTTCCTTAAACACGGGTTACTTAATTTTTAACCAAAAGCTTAAAGTAGTGTTATTAAATATATAATTAATACATGGCAGAATTTCAAACTGTCAATCTTTCATCATAGATTTTACCTCCTTAAGGGTAGAATTGCCAAAAATACTGAAACTCGTGTCTCCATACAATTAAGAACATCCTCTGCCACCGTAAAAGGGTTGTTTTGAAAAATCGCAAAATTCGTATTCATTTTTTACATTGTACTTACTATCTAGAGGTTTCGAGTCAATTGCCCCAAAAACCATTCATACAAACTGTAATAGTCTTTTTACCCACTAAGGTTTAGAACTTTCCAAAATCCTTTCTTTGTGGATGCCTACGTAATGAAAGGAATCCATTGATCTAAAATCACACTTTTACGTCCAGCGGCACGGGCTGTGTTTCTTAATATGACACTTAATATCATACAAACTGCTTACCCTCGTTTTAAAATCCTAAGGGATGATTTTTGAAAAAAATTAAACATTTGAATTTTATTATTTTAATTTAACAGTATATGCGCCGATTTTCAAATAAAAAAGCCGTTAATTAAATGTTCTCCAAGCAAATTTGAATACCCTTTCCCCCCCCCCCCTGTAAGGGGTTGTTTTGAAAAATTTAATACGAATTCATGAGTACTTTGAGTAAGTTTCGAATCATTCGCCCTGTAAAATAAAAAGTTTCATACAAACTATAACATCCTATTTCACCCTCTTAGAGGTTGAATTTTCCAAAATCCTTTCTTAGTGGAAGCCTACGTCACAAAAGGTATCTACTGTCCAAATTTCAGATTTCTACGTCAAGCGGTTTGGCTTGGGATATAGATACTACTGTAGTTACATTGAAAGAGAAATAGACGCATATTGAACATTTAAAAGTTTTAATGCTCTAAACAGGTTATATGAATGACGAGTTACCGTTGAAAATTTAATCTTACACATTTCATATATTTAATCTAAAGATATTTAGATGATTAGCATAAATTATACCGTTGTTTATTTAAATGAAGCTTTATATTTACTTTAAACTGCAAGATTTAGATTAACAGAACTGAATAGTCTCTACTCTATACTACTCAGTCTATGCCAACTGAATTGAATTAATTAGGTCTTTCTCCGTTTGCCACTAGTGAAAGAGAACTCAATTTTGTATGCTGAGTACGGTATAAACGTCGAAACAGAATAATTCGCGTGAAAAATTCGTCGCAGCTGTGAATAAAGTCATTTTATATCAATTATAAACTGCAATAAAAAAAGCAAAATTTGAAAAATCATAAAACATTATCAATATTATTCATAGATAAGTAGATTTTAGAGTTATGGAAATAAAAAAAAAACTAAAATTAGTATACGGTGTTCTTGCATAGAATCATAAACGTTGGCTCCGCGGAGCAAATACAAAGAGGTGTTGTAATTAGATTTCACTATGTAACAACGCGTGACAATTTGCGGGGTGAGAGGATGTTAAGCACCGCACACTTTACTATTTTCCATCTACTGATAAATAGTAAAACTACTCGCATCGTTCCATATCGATTTTGCAATGTAGTTCAGCTACCTTGACGATAGATGGCGGCCTGTTCACAAAATGATTATAAAAACTATAAAAATAATATTTTGGCGACTAAAAATTCTTTAAGGCTGAATGCAAAATAAATTTCAATACCTTCGTATGATTATTTTACCAATACTGAGTTCTACGTACCTTTATATTTCTAGTTCCCATGACATAAAGTTTCGCCATCTAGTGTCGAATATATTTAATTACATTTGAAAGCCCACGCAGAGATTTTTCTAGAACCTTTTTAATAAATTAGGTATAAAATTACTTACAAATGAGTAGTTTGTTAATTAATTTTTAAAAAAATATAATTAATTTAAAAAAGCTGAAGGTACTCCAGATTAAGTCTGACATCGGGACGTCAATCACCTCAGTCCCCCGTGACCATGAGTGCTGTAAAGCACCGAAACGTCGGGAATCAATAAAAATAAGTTAATTAAACGCGATATAATCCGTAAAAGTAGTTTTATTCAATGTGTAGTGTTCGCGTAAATATAAGAAATCATTATGTAAACGTGGTTTTACATCAATCATTTTAAAAACATTATGATTAACATAATCGTACATACATATATGTACGGTTTTATATAATATGTGAATACGATATTATATACTCGTAAAGAGGTCATAGGTTTTGTTCAGTCTTGAAAAGCCGTTTCTATAAAGGTATGCCTTTATTCACAATCTGACTTTGAATATCTAGACCCGTTCAGTAAATCGCGAAGAATTTCTGAGCGGGAACTCCATATACTTTATAACTTTATAGCTATGCAAATCTATCCTCTATTTAAATTCCACATAGCTGTAGAAATTGAAATAGAATGGGAATAATGAAAATGAGTGACAGTTATAATGAAATTAATAAAGGCACCGCCATCTTCCACACTCCGGACTGCTTCTGAGAATTTCTTGACAGAAAAACCCAATAGCTAGTTTTTTAGCTCGACCCAAGATTTGAACCCGGGACCAATGAGACAGTCGTAAGGGACTTTTTGAATCAATCTAGTAATCATTATTACTAGATTGATTCAAAAAGTCGTTGGATGCTGAATAAAGAATATGAGGAAGGGAATAAAAATTAAGGAAAAGAAGGGTGAGGAAATATTTTGTATGAATTTATGAGGAAGGTCATTCATTGTGTAAGTGATCCCAAAAGTGAAAACCGGCAGCGATTAAGGAATAGCTGATGAAGTCGACACACCGGCATCATCGTGCTCTAATACAAAGCCCCGAAAACTTTCAGCTCAAAAATAGAATTGCTGTATTGCGATCATATAAATGAAAAGCTCGTGAACATTTTCCATTAAGTCGAGACTATTTTGCAAGACCTGTCGCAGAAGAACCCAAAAACTGTTACAAGGAAAATTAAACTGTGGTCTTCAACTGATTGGGCAGTGTTTAGGAAGTGTGCAGTTTATTTATGTAACATGCCTCTACGATACAGGTGTAAAGTTACAGTTTGTTTACGTCCCACTGCCGGGTACAGACCTCTTGATTTCTGAAAGGTTCCTGATCCAATGCGTGTTGGTGGACTTCACACACACAGGTTTCCTCTCGATGTTTTTCTTCACCATCAAGCACGTGCTAAATCAGCACTTAAAAATGCAATTAACAATTTTATTAGTGCTGACGGAGATCAAACCCGGTTTTGCTTGCGTACTGTAAAATTGAAAGCGAGCGCTTAGCATCTGAGCTACCACGGTTTTGTGTGTAAATCCTTGTGTGGGGTTTTCCTATTTATCAAATCAGTTCACCGGTAAAGAATGCCACAAGACATTATTTGCCCATTCTAACCTTACTTAAAGGTGTTAACAAAAAAAAAAAAAAAGATAAAGCTTTTGTTTACTATATTTTTTTCTAAGATTTTTATTGCATGTCCAAAGTGTGAAAGTAATTGCCAGTTTTCAATGTAATGATGTAATTCTAGTCAATAAATTTGTCGTAGAATTAAGGTAACAAACAGATATCATTTATGGCCTTCTTGTTATTAGAGTTCCGTGCCAAAATTGATTGTGTCTTATTAAAGTCACTATGTTGTCTGTCTATCTGAAACACATCATGTAGGCTGTTACCACATGAGTAAAGAAACCGTACCGTACAGAAGCAAAGCTTCATACAAACGCGCTATGATAGGTACACTACTAAAAGCTTGCTTTAAACCGGCTCGTCCAGTGCTCAAACTCAGGATGTTGTAAAAAATTATAAGAGTCAAATTTTGTTTCTTAAAGAATAATTCGTAGCAAATGAAATATAAAAAAGTGTAAATGTGGTTTACTAATACCTACGTAGATTTAAATCTTATCGAGGTTGCCGCAAAAGATACCGCTGATTTTGTAAATAAAATTAATAACTTGTTTGATTTATTACACTCAATTACACTGTGATCTCCTAATAAATATAAAAGAGATTTTCGATGCGAAAGTTATCAAATTGAGTCTTTAGAAGAAATGATAACATTTTTCAGGAACTTAAAATGAATAAGAAGTGATAGGCAGAAAGACGTTAAAAATAGCATGAATTTCATTCACGGATTTCAAGTGTCTATAAAATCTTTAATAAAACTTCATGAAGAATTAAAATCAGAAGAAATTAAATCAATTTATATTTACGAGACGCCTCAATCAAGATTGTCTCGAAAATTTCTTTGGCGGCTGGTAACTGTCAGGAAACAACATGTCATCAAGTTAGTATTGCCTTCAATAAGATGTTCATAACCAATATCTTAAGGAAATCTCAAATACTGGGTGGGAATACGATTTTACGAAGTTTAGGTTAGCAGCCCAGGAATTAGTTTGTAAAATATTAGCTCCCAATAAAATTTAAGTTTATTTATTATAAATCATTAATATCCACCTCAATTTTGTATTGCAATTGTTAATTGTGTTCAAATTATACTGTGTATTAAGTAAAACGTAAGTTACATACCTAAAAATATTATATTTAAACGTTCGGATTTTAAGTGACAGGTAACGTACATATTGTTTGAATATTACATATTGTAATTCTTGTTATCCCTTCTTACAACATAGTTGTTCAGTTCGGTTTTACATTTTTAAATAGTTTCTTAAGCGTTTCATTTAAGATCTACAAAAATATAACCTAACACTTTTACTTCTTGACTTTATTTACACTGCTACTTTTGTATTCAGTGGTTCTAGTTTTAACATTTTTAACTAATAAACACATAGCAAAATGAATACTCGTAATACCAAGACGCGCCAGCTTGAGACCCAGCTCCAGCTTGCGCTTCAGGAACTAAAGTTGTGCAAGGAGCAGTGTGAAATATTACTAAAAGAAAGGGATGACAATGAAAAAGAAATAGTTGAAATAATTAAAAGAACACACAATTAAAGTGTGACATGGCAATGTACACAGATTATCTAAATGTATTAAAGGAAAGGACCAGCTTCAGGAACGGTCAATGAGTTTGATCAATGCAGCAAGGAATATGAAACTCTCAAATTCATTGCCATTAATAATTGAATGAAGCCCAGCCAAATTTTACAATTAAACAAAAATTTAGACAACTTAACAGCCTCTAAAACTCAAGTCTGTTCCATGAACTTATGAATGCACAACCTCTCAAGCATCTTTAAAATTGTTACAAACATCATCAACAGTGGATTTGACAGGTGAAGATGCTTCATATCGAGAGCAGCAGGAAGAATCGCTTGCAGTAACAATAAATTAAAGAAATACATTAAAATTAATAAATACATTAATAAATTGCAAAACATAAAAATAAAATAAGTATTAAAATTCATGTTAAGTTATGTAAAAAACAAGAATTAATTAGTAAGGTCAAAATATATTCAATTGAGGTGGATAGCATTAGGAAAAGTTATAGACTGACATGGAGTATATTAATTCAGAAATTTCTTCACTTCATAATGCATTACAAGTTATGACAAATAAATATAAATCAGCTCAAAATGAAATAAAGGAACATATACTGGCCATGGACGAGCTGGTGACACTGTGTAAATATAATGAGGAACGTTTTGAGTCATTAGTAAAACAACAGTGTAGTGTCAGCTCTCATTACCAGTGCTTCAGGGACAGTATGTGTTAATAATATGGACAAAAGAACTCTCTACCCTCTCCTACTCATAAACTCCATGACAGTTCCAGAACAATAAATAATTTGAATAACTTAAATGTTAGCAAAAATAATATTGTTGTGTACAGTGATGATATAGGTAAAACTTAGGTTTAGTATTAAATAACTGTCTAAAAGAACAACAATATACTAATTATTGTACCTGGAGCAACATTTAGCCAAATTATAAATAAAATTCTAATAAGTAGCCATAGTCCTAATAGTATATTGATACTTCTTATTGGGAGAAGAGGCAATGTGAATAAAAACAATTATTGGATTATATTGAAATTCTAAATAATTTAAATGTTTCAAGATTGTTTTGTTTACATTGCTCTACTATGGGGTCTGCCACAAGAAAATAAATTAAGACATGACTTAAATATCCAAATGAATAATTTAATATGCAACAATAATAAAACTGACATATAATTGTAATAATTATAAATTTCATTTAATTGACTTAAATAATTTAATTAAGAAGTTTTGACAAGATAGGTATTACTATCAAAGTATAGTTTAAGACTGGTGTAAAATGCGCTATCTTATTATTTATATTTTAACTCAGCCAATGATTTGGCTACCTTGACTATTTTATTGAGCAACAAAATAATATTACATTTGATTTGGAACCAGTTCAAGTAATTTAAATTAGATAATAAGACAATTGAGGTAATCTCTAGCGAAGATAATTTAAATAGCTTAGAATACAACTTACCAATACATAATTGTGTAATTTCACAAAATAGCAATAATAAAACTGTATCAACCTGGTGCATCAAAATATACAAGGTATGTTAAGCAAAAGAATTAGAAATTGAATTATTTTTAAATAGTCACAATATACATATTTTATATATTACTGAACATTGGTTGAAAGATTACAATTCCATATTTAATTTCAGTAATCACCAGGTGGTCAGTTCGTTCAATAGAGATACTAAATTACGTGGTGGCTCCTTAATATTAGCTAATAAATCCTTATCATGTAAAGAACGTAAAGACATTGTGAGCCTCTCTGTTGAGCGTACTGAGGAATGGCATGTGTTGAGCTTGAGCACCTTATTGTTGTCAGTGTTTACAGACCCCCATGTTCAAGTTATGATGCCTTTGAAGAAATTATGGAAGAAGTTTTAGTTAAGCTTAATAAACAGAATAAATGTCTTGTAGTATGCGGAGACTTTAATATCAATCTCTGAAACTTCTTCCATCAGTATTAAATTTTGCTCTTTGTTCAAATCCTATAATCTTGATAATTTATTCTTTGTACACGTATTGCAGGGTGTAGTGCAACTTGTATTGATAATATTTTTACAGGTGTTGTACCAATCAACAAATCAATAATTCAAAACTTAGTTCAGATCACTGTGGACAACTGGTTTCATTACCTTATATACAAAAACAGGTAATTGAGAAAATTGTGTTTGTTCCTATTAATGCAAAACGCCTGGAGATATTTAGAAGTAATATGGTAAAAAACCTCCCATCACTTTCTTATAAGAACAATGCAGACTATTTATATGAAGAATTATTTACCCTTATAAGCAATGAATTTAATAAAACATTTACTTCTAAAACATTCTCCAGAAACAGTCGCAAGGCATTTAATGAGTGGGCGACAGTAGGAATTCATAAAGCAGACGAAGGTTATATGACCTTTACCACGAAAGATCATATAATCTTTCCGATGCTTTAAAAGAATATGTCAAAAATTAAGTTTGCTCCACAGCCAAATCTTTACATATTAGCAACAAAATTAAGACTGCTAAGAATAAAATTAAATGACGTGGAGTATAATTAACTGCGAAACCGGTAAAGACAAACCTCGTAACTCAAACTATCAATTAAAATTAACAATGAATTGACTAAATCAAATCAAGAAGTCGCAGCGGTGTTTGAGAAATATTTCACTGAAATTCTATCTTGACAACAGAGTCATTGAATACTTCTCTACTGTCGCCGAGTCATTACTCAAGCAGAATGTTAATACCTGTTTAAAAATTTAGATTTGAAAAGTATTACCGCAGATATTGTAAAATACTTCAAAACCATTGATGTAAAGAAACCACAGAGTTGTGGGAGATTTCCGTTACAGTTATTGCGTCCATAATAGATTTAATTGCACCTTATCTTGCTATTATTTTAATACTTGTATCGATTCTGGTGTGTTTCTGATTTAATGAAATATAGTAAAGTAATACCTTTATTTAAATCTGGTAGTACATTGGACCTGCTAATTTTAGACCTATTTCTGTACTACCAACTCTCAGTAAAATTTTGAAAAATAATTTTGGATCAATTGTTAATTTTTTTTAATACAAATAAATTACTTCAAAAAAACCAATTTGGTTTTACAAGGGGTCGTTCGACGTCTAACGCCGGTGTTGAGCTTATGAAATATATTTTTAATGCCTGGAGAATTCACAGGATGCCTTAGGTATTTTGTGATCTTTCCAAGGCTTTCGATTGTGAACATCATGAGACATTAATCAGGAAACTACAACATTACGGTGTAAAAATTTGGCGCTGACTTATTACTTCATATTTAAGTAACAGAACTCAAAAGTCGTGATCAATGGTAAAGGTTCCTCCGGATCAGTAGTATCAATGGGCGTTCCTCAGGGCTCGATTCTTGGCCCATTCCTGTTCTTAATCTATATTAATGACTTACCTTATCTTGTAGGGGACAATCACGATATAGTATTATTTGCTGATGATACTTCTTTAATTTTCAAACTCAAACGGCAGTCAATTAATTATGACGATGTAAATAATGCTCTATCGAAATTAGTACATTGGTTTAACGCCAACAATTTGCTCTTAAACGGCAATAAGACAAAATGTATTAAATTTACAATACCTAATGTAAAACATTCGAATACCAATTCTTAAATGGGAGGTTGAGTCTTGTGGATACCACTGTTTTCTTGGTATTACTATTGACGCTAAACTCAATGGGGCCCCATATATCTAAATTAGCAAGTAGACTTAGTTCTGCAGCATATGCTGTAAGAAGATTAAAAGTCTCACAGATGTTGAGACAGCTAGATTAGTGTATTTGAGTTACTTTCATAGCGTAATGTCTTATGGAATTTTGCTGTGGGGTATGCGACTGATATTGAAGCCATATTTATTTTGCAAAAGAGCCGTGCAGGCGATTTATAACCTAAATTGTAAGGTCCCTTGAAAAATTTAAAGAAATAAACATATTAACTTTGCATAAATATATTTATGAAAATGTAATTTATGTACATAAAACATAAATAGCTTTAATAAGAATAAGGATGTTCATACTATAAACACTAGGAACAAACATAAACTTGTAATGCCAGTTACTAGACTCCACAGAATCAGTAATTCATTTATGGGAAATGTATACGCTTTTACAACAAAATCCCAGAACATGTTCAAAGTTTGTTAGTAAACAAGTTTAAAAGTTTTATTAAACAAAACTGTACAAAAAGGGTTATTATAATATCAAGGAATACATGCATGGAAATAACCGCTGGGAATAGGGTGATCGCCACCATGCTGGTTCTATGAAAATTCATTTAAAAATTGTATAAACAAAATTATTGTTAAGTGAAATATGTTTAAAAAAATCCCGCTGGGTTTCTTGCTGGTTCTTCCCAGGACAGAGGTATTTTCGAACCAGTGGTAAATAAAAATGACTTTCAATAAGTATTATTATGATCAATATTGAATAAAAATTCATTCATTCATTCATTCATTTCGATATGTTACTTATGAAACCAGACAATTGTCGTATTTTTAATAAACCCTCACTGCAACCTGACGCTGTTACTGTCCCTGTGTTAATAGTAAGAACAAATGATTATCGATTTGATTTGCCAGAAAGAGATGGTTTAGTCTGTGTCGGGATATTTGTATAGAAAATGTTGTGTCGGACACCACAAATGTGAGAAAATAAAATTGTATGTTAATAGATCTGAACAACCTATAATTATGGGAAAAGAATCTTTTTTCAGCTATTACATGAATTTTAATAAAGATATTGTTCAATCGCGTTTTTTAATAATACTTCCTGACAATTTTATCGCGTTTGTTGAATTGCTTGAGCAAAATTTTTGCGAATATTTTGACCTCAAAAGAAACATTGTAGATATTGGTAGTGAAAAATTAAAACATGTACAATATTGTATATTTTTTATGCCATGTGAGTGCTTTCTTTCTATCTATTAAAAAGCTGATAAATGTTTTATTTATTTAATTTTATTCTCCTGTGCCAACCCTACTAAACTAGGTAAAAATTTTGACAGGTCCTTAAAAGCATCGCCTCTGTTCAATTTCTTTACTCATGTGCTGTTACTCTACAATTTTCAAGATATTATTTCAAATTTGGCAAGCTAAATTTATCTTGACAAATTAGGTATGTTACCTAAAGTTTTAATTCGTTATCATTACAAATCACAGAGAAAAAAATATAATTTATGTAATATCATGCCGTTAGCTTACCAACATATAAAGTGAAGGGCTTCTCTTATATATTTGACATTTTCGCTAGAATAAGGCCTCCCGCGCACTAGGCAGCCACGCTTCGGCAGCCAGTCGAATATATGACGGTGTATGGGAGCCCGCGCACCTAAGCAGCCACGAACTCCAGGCTGCGGCAGCCATAAAAGCGCGCCCGATTGCGACAGCCCGTTGGCTGCGCGCAGTCAGAGCGAGAGCGAAATGTATGTGGCTGCTGTCAGTCACCGCACTTGTCGTAGCAGCCAGACGTATTTTGTGTTCGAAACTACTTACCTCAATGTAATCACCAATTTTCTTCTGGAGTTATACAAGCTCGCATAGATATCAGTCACCGCCAGATTGAATTTCTTATATTTTCCAAAAGGTTATCAAATGATTGCACTGACATTCTCGAGTAGTTAAAAAACCGGTCTGGGTATTTACGAATATCTTTAAAATAGGTATGAAATAAGCCTTTTGAGTGCTATTCTAGAAAAAGAGGATGACTACAATGTCTTTTAGCTTTGCGTTTTTTACGAAATACGCACAAAATTACAAGTTCTTCCAGGTCCATGTCCCTCGAAGAAAGGGTCACAACTGGCCATCCATTGGCTGTTTAGAAGTGGCTGCTCAAATATTAAAGCCGCCGCAGCCTCGCTGCGCAGCCAGGCTGCCTAGTGCGCGGGAGGCCTAATCCCATTGAATAAAAATAATTTTACGAATTTAATCGTTTAGCTGACTTTAAAAGAGGATGAGGTTCTTAATACGAATGATTTTTTTATATGTTTGTTACGTGATATCTTTGTCAATTGTGAACCATTTTAATGATGCTTTTTTATCAAATAGGTTGTGCTTTAGATATGGTTCCACGTACAATTGGAGGAAAAATATGAAATGAAGTTTTCAATGTAACTATTAAGACGTTATTTCTGTTGCCACCTTGAGCTTTTGATATCTTTTAGTCTACTCAAATGGCTCTATAAACTAAACTTTTAATAAATCCCTCATAAGGGGGATCCTTGACATAGTTGCCACGTTTGGCAAGCGGGTTGGCAACCACAGTTTTTTATTTTTAGTCGCTATTAGTAAGACGCTGCTGCGCCTATCTCCTGATTTGTTTCTCTCTGTCACCTCTTACGGCACCAACGGGATGATATAGGGTAGTGGATATTCTTACACCGCCACTACAATATTACCAGTATGTGGAAATTATTTTATTTTCTTCAGTTCCTTGCAGTCGGTTTTCACTTTTTAAGTTGTACCAATTTTATATTTCTGATTGTTCCAATGCTTTTGTATCAGTTAAAATTGTCTTAATGTTATAATTGATAAAAAACAGTTAATAATTGTTATCAAAATTTTAGCTGAATCGTCATTTTGTTACAAACAATCTGAATACAATCGAACTGCATTATCAAGATTAGCGAACAAAGGAATCGAACGGAAATGCGAAGAAGAAATTGAATTTAGCCCATCGGGTTTAAGAGCTTCACTTTATGAGCCGTAATAAAAATGTCTGTTGAAAAAATTTCAATATCGGCTACTCTTATTAAAACAAATGTACCTAAACTTGCTTTTCCATACAAAATTTTATGATTTGTTAAACATTTTGTACAGTTTTTAGCGTTGTTTTTTTATTTCAATAAATTATATTTTATAAGAACGTTGGGGCAGTATCAAGCTTTTAGTGCTTAATAACCTTCGGTTGTTACTATCATTATAATTAAAGAACTTCACTGCTGTACGAAACTTCATTTTGCAAGTTTTAGTTATTTTATACTTAGTTTTTTTTTTATATACGCGACTTCGTTAGTATTTAACCTTTTTCTTAGATTGTTTTAAAACCGATGGTCTACTAACTTACTCTACTTTTTTCATTTCATAAACAATAGTTCTGTTTTAACTCAAAGAATACTTGTATTTAAATTTATTTTCTACAATAATTTAAGGGACTTTTACCGCTTAGCGTATGTCAGTCCCATCATACCTCTTAAAAGTCTAAAAAGACACACACCACACACACACAAAAAATATATATATATATATATATATATATATATATATATATATAATGTCTTTTGATATTTTAGAGTTCTAAAGTAATGCAACAATATATGGACGTTATTAGTACGGCTAGAACTGGAGACGTAGAGCTAGAAATGTACGACCTAGGAGGAGCGCGCCGATGTTGCTTTATTACGATATTACTTTGCTCAAATAGCGCCTAGCTACTAAAAGTGAAAAAATTGAGATTTTCTCCCTATAATTTAAAAGACATACTTCCCATAGCTGGAAATGGGCATCTATAAATTTTTTTACCTGTTGACGGACGCGTTTTCTTTTATTTGCTCTTAATTTTAAATTAATAGGGTTTCTTCACGATGTTTCCTTTACAATCGAGCACGTAGAACACCAAATTATAAAATTGCTATTAAGAACAATTTCGTTGCTTCCCGTAAGGATTTAACTGGGGTTGCTCACGTACTATGCGGGCACTTATACTTCCCTTTAGCCAAAACAGCTCTATTTCCGTTATTAATCTTCTTGCTATAAATTATTGAAAATCTGTCACTATCCTTATAATTAAACGATAACATATATCATTCCCTTTAAAACATATTACTATTTAAATTTACAACCATGCAGCTGAATTCACCTGTTTGTATTGCTGTAGTTGGTCAAAAATAAAGGATTGTATCAACTGAATCCCTAAGCAAAATATATAATATCCATAAATAAATATGATCTAAATTTGTCCAAAATTGCGTCCATTATAATAGATATGTATCCAGACAATTAGGTCTATTACTCAGCACCTATAATAAATAGCGTGATGATATATATTTATTCTAACGGTTCGATCACAACATAACACAGCAGTGAAAATGCCATGCGATACGATGCGTTGCGATGTTTGTTGAAAGAGACAGACAGACAACGTTTCCAAATTAAAATGTTTAAGTATTTTTTTTAAATATCGTAGGACTTATTAATATTTTCAAATATCATTATTCATCTATAACCATGTAAGCATGTTAATTAAGCCAATAAGTTTAACTTTAATCCTCATCCAGTGTTTAGTCGCATCCAGTAAGTGCTTTCGTGGCTTTTATAAATATCTTTTACCGAATATATTGGGCAAATGAAAGTTCAAATTTATCAATATTACTATCTTTAATTTAACAAAAAGTAAATCATCTTAAACGTCAACTTCACAAAAAGTAACAAAATATTTTTGTGAAATTTCCTGTGGAAAGTAATTGCTATTTAAGAAGTCTCTGCTTAAGTAACTGAATATATTTAAAACGAGAAGTTAAGGACGCGTTTGCAGAATTGATAGGTATAAAATCGAACTATTACATTGACACGGGTCACACATACAAGTGTACGCACGATTAGCTGCGGTTGCGGGAATCGTAATCAAGTAAAAACATTTTGATAATTTGAAAGATTGATTTTTTTTCTCATTTCTTATACCTACAAAAATATACTTTGATACGAAATACGAATAGCTGCTCCAGAGACTGCTAGGCACTAGAAACCCTCTACTAGCAGTGAGATGGTGGCTGTGGACTTTGGGCTGGTTTTGTTAGTTATGATAAGACTTTAGCTCCGGACTTGGTGAAGTGACTTGAAGGTATACTTCGGTGACAGCTACTGGAACTCCTCGACGAGTAGTACTAGTGTGCCGAGTTTGGTCTCGTTTTGTTAGTTACGATGAGACCTAACCTCCGGGCTTGATGGAGAGACCTGATGATGTACTTTGGTGACTACTACTGAAACTCCTGGACGAGTAGAACTAGGTGTGCCGAGTTTGGGCTCGTTTTGTAAGTTATTATGAGACCGAACCCCAGGCTTGATGGAGAGACTTGATGGTGTACTTTGGTGACAACTGCTGGAATTCCTGGACGAGTAGAACTAAGTGTGCCGAGTTTGGGCTCGTTTTGTTAGTTATTGTGAGATCTAACCTCCGGGTTTGACGGAGACCTGATGGTGTGCTTTGGTGACTACTACTGGAACTCCTGGACAGTAGAACTAGGTAAGCCGAGTTTAGGCCCGTTTTGTTAGTAATTATGAGACCTAACCTCCAGGCTTGATGGAGAGACTTGATGGTGTACTTCGGTGACTACTGCTGGAACTCCTGGACGAGTAGAACTAGGTGTGCCGAGTTTGGGCTCGTTTTGTTAGTTATGGTGAGACCTAACCTCCGGGTTTGACGGAGAGACCTGATGGTGTACTTTGGTGACTACTACTGGAACTCCTGGACGAGTAGAACTAGGTAAGCCGAGTTTGGGCCCGTTTTGTTAGTAATTATGAGACCTAACCTCCAAGCTTGTGGAGACTTGATGGTGTGCTTCGGTGACTGCTGGAACTCCTGGACGAGTAGAACTAGGTGTGCCGAGTTGGGCTCGTTTGTTCTACTCGTCCAGGAGTTCAGAGTAGTCACCAAAGTACACCATCAGGTCTGTCGATCAAGCGGAGGTTGGAATCTCATATAACAAACGAGCAAACTCAGCACCTGCTCTACAGTCAGGATTTCAAGGTAGTCACCGAAGTACCATCATCACTCCATTAAGTCCGGGGTGGTCTAATCGCAACAACAAAGCAGGCCAAACTCGGCCTCTACTCGTCAGGAGTTCAATGCCAGTATACATTTTTTCAAAATATTCTCCATCATACTCTGATGGAG
>JAGSMP010002294.1:0-56086 GCA_029286625.1 Parnassius orleans
ATATTCTCCATCATGCTCTGATGGAGAATATTTTGAAAAAATGGAAAATAAATATTAATAGTATCTAGAATACTTTTTGTATATCTCAAAACTTAATGAGTGACCTACGTACACGAGTAGACTGTAGTACTTATAGGTTTATTCGATTCCAATTAACATAATATGTATAAATTAAGTTGTTGATGCAAAAAGATAATAGAAGGTACGGGAAGCGTTCGTTTACGCCAGTGTTCGATATTGATTGTCGCCCCCGTAGCTCACGCGAATCTCACCAGCGGTCAAAAGGACGTTCAAGGCATAGGACGTCTCAAATGTGCGGGCGCAGGCACGGTGCGATGTCTTCCTATGTTCTTAACAAGACATCGCGAACAGTTGTTATTAGTAAGACGCTGCTACCTATCTCCTGTTTTGTTTCCAACGACACCCACGGGATGTTATGGGGTAGTAGATATTCTTAGACCGTGTACCAGGTGCTTGTAAAACGCTCCCGAAAACGAAGACAGATGATAGTACTAACAATACCTTTGATGATGGGTCAGAAAGAAAACGATCCCGAGGAAAAAAATAAAATTTTCACAACATTTTATTAACTTTCTTTACGCTCCATCATGTTAGTACAGTTAAATGAAACGATAATTTTATAAAAAAATCATGGAAATACTTAAACATAAAACCAGCAGTGAAATTTAAAATAAAATTAGCTGACAATAGGGTAAATATTCTTGCGGACGCCGAACTCTTATCTAGCTCGGTACGAAACAATGCATTAGGTATTACTACTCACTCTACCCTTCCCTTTCACACACGCGCTGCCACCGCCCGGCCGAATCGTGTCGCCTCGCGCTGTGGAATTTACACATGTCAGCATTGCCAACATGTGGGGAATTCCCTAGATTGCGGGGAATTTAAAGTTGGTTGGGGATTTTATGGGGATTGGTATTATGCGAGGATTTTGAAAATCGGTAGCTGGGGCAAGTCAGAACCTTTTTTCAAGAAATCTAAATACTTATCTTAACATTTTGTTAGGTTACTTATGAATATCGAATGACTCCCTTTTTTTAAATATCTTCAATGCACCACATTTTATTTTCGCATTTATTTCGGCAAATTTTGTGTATCATTTAATGCTTTTCATTTCTTTAGTTTTTAATTTTAAAGAAAAAAAAATGTTAGTAAAAAGTAAATCTTATAAAATTAGTTGAAAACTGTTTCATTTGTTAAAATAAAATTGAGGGGAATTTGTGGGAAATCCGTTGAAGTTTTGTCCTTAAATTGGAATTCGGCATGAATTTTCGGGGAATTTGACAAATTGGTGTTGGCAACGCTGCCATGTTGCACCGAAATTTACCTACTAAGATTTGTTTGCCGGCGACATAAGTATTAGAGGCGGCAATCACTATAAAACTTGCAAGTAATTTTTAATAGTTATGACGTACCTCTTCTTAAATTCAAAGTATTGGTCGGATTAAATACGGAAAGTCAATTAAAATAATGTAAAGGAATTATTTTTTTTGATTAATTCTGATAGATTAATTAAATGTCGATCATAATTGCACTGAGTAAGTGGCGCAAATATGAGTCTCTGAGAGATGACTACATATTTGTGCCATTTGCTGTAGAGACTATCGGTCCGTGGGGTCCACGTGCGATGAAGTTCTTAAAGGAACTCCATCCGCGGCTGGTTGTTGCTGCTGGTGATAAGAGGGCTGGCTCTTTTCTCGCTCAAAGGCTAAGTATAGCCATTCAGCGGGGAAACGTTCTTGGCACGATACCGCGTGGAGTAGGACTGTTTGATAATTAAATTACTAGTTTTAGTTTTTTTTTTAATTATAATTTTTAATATTGTATATAATAAAATATTGTATATTGTGTTATGTAAATAAATGTATATTTACCATTGAATTTAACTATTAAATTATTCAGTACCATTTCATTTCTATTTTCTTGTACAAATTCAAAGGTAATGATAAAATAGTGTTTATAATTGTGTAAGTGAGTACTGAGTACCCAAATAGGTACGTTTATTAATTTCAATAGGGTACAATTGATTGTGTAATTGTGTTAAAAATGACAACCATAACTTCTTAATTCCATATGAAAACTAGTCGTAGGGATAGAAACAGAAACAGAAACAGAAACTTTTTTATTCAATATAGATTATAAATAATACTTATTGAAAGTCACTCTTTTGTTTAATTACCACTGGTTCGAAAAAAAACCTCTGTCCTGAACCAGCAAGAAACCCAGCGGGACTTTTTTTTTAATAACAGCTTACAATCATGTATGTTACACAATTAACCATACAAAACAAATTAGAAATAGCTTGGTAGAGAACACCTCATTCCCAGGGGTTATTATCATCCATAAATTCCTTAACAGTATAATAACCCTTTTTATACAAACTATGTTTAATAAAGTTTTTGAATTTTGTATATTTTCTGAGATTTTGTTGTAAAAGCGTATACATCGCCCCAAGAATGAATTACTGACTCGATGGAGTCGAGTAACTGGTACTACTAGCTTGTGTTTGTTCCTAGTATTTACAGAATGAATATCACTTATTTTTGTATAACTACTTTTATTTTGTGTATACATTACATTTTCATAAATGTATTGAGAGGCCAAAGTTAATATATTAATTTCCTTAAATTTTTGTCGGAGCGACTCTTTGGGTTTTAAATCATAGATTGCTCTTATGGCCCTCTTCTGTAAAACAAATATAATTTCTGTGTCAGTCGCGTGTCCCCATAGTAAAATACCATACGACATTATGCTATGGAAATAGCTAAAGTAAACAAGTCTAGCTGTTTCCACTAGTAAATTTCTCTTTTTGCAACATATGCTGCAGAACTAAGTCTGCTTCCTAACATGGGAGCTCCATTGAGCTTCGCGTCTAGTGTTATTCAAGAAAAATGGTGGTATCGACAAGACTCAGTTCCTCCCATTTAAAATTACGTTAGTATTTAATTGTCTGACATTTGGAGTCATGACCTTCATACATTTCGTTTTAGTGCTATTTAAATGCAAGTTATTAACATTAAACTAATTTACTAATTTAGATATAGCATTATTTACTTCGTCATATTTTAATAATTGTCGTTTTAATTTGAAAATGAATGAAGTGTCATCAGCAAATAACACTATATTATAGTTATCCCCTACTATGTAAAGTAAGTCATTAATATATACAAGAAACAGAAAGGGGCCCAGAATTGAGCCTTGAGGCACGCCCATTTGTACTATCGACCCGGAAGAGCTCATACTATTAATGACAACTTTTTGCGTTCTGTTACTTAAATATGAAACAATTAATTTAAGAGCATTACTTCTTACACCGTAGTGTTGTAGTTTCCTGATTAATGTTTCATGGTGAACACAATCGAAGGCCTTGGATAGGTCACAGAATATACCCAAAGCATCCTGTGAATTCTCCCATGCATTGAAAATATATTTAATCAGCTCAACACCAGCATCCGTTGTCGAGCGACCCCTTGTTAAACCGAATTGATTTTTATGAAGTAAATTATTAACACTAAAAAAAATTAACATTTGATCAAGAATAATTTTTTCAAAAATTTTACTTAGTGTTGGCAGTACAGAAATGGGTCTAAAATTGGCGGGGTCTAATGTACTAACTGATTTAAATGAAGGTATTACTTTACTATGCTTCATCAAATCAGGAAACACACCATATTCGATACTAGTATTAAAAATAATAGCTAGTTGAGGTGCGATTATATCGATTATAGACGCAATAACTTTAACGGAAATCCCTCACTGATCCGCAGTTTTCTTAATATCAATAGTTTTAATATATTTTACAATATCTTTTGATGATATTTTATGAAATGTAAAATTCTTTGTACACGCATTTACATTTTGTTTAAGTAATGATTCGGCGACGGCAGGAGAAGAATTCAGTGACTTAGTGGTTAAGATCGGAATATCCGTAAAATATTTCTCAAAAACCATTGCAACATCATGTTCTGATTCCGTTAATTTGTTGTTAAAACTTAACCGGTAGTTAGAATTGCGAGAGTTGACCTTACCAGTTTCACTATTAGTTATACTCCACGTCATTTTAATTTTATTAGAAGCCGTCTTAATTTTGTTGCTCAAATTCAAAGATTTGGCTTTAGAGCACACTCCTGTATATATTTTTGAATTTTTTTTTACATATTCCCTAAATTCGACGCTAGGGTTATATGACCTTTCATGGTAAAGTTCATATAACCTTTGTCTGCTCTTATGGACTCCTACTGTCGCCCATTCATTGAAAGCCTTACGACTGTTTAAGGAGAACGTTTTAGAAGTAAAAATATTATCAAATTCATTGCAAATGAGTTTAAACACTGTTCCATACAAAAAATTTGGATCATTTTGGTATGATAGTGATGGAAGTTTCTTCACTATGTTACTTCTAAACTTCTCCAAGCAACGTGCATTTACAGGAATAAACACAATTTTCTCATCTACTTGCTTTTTGTGAACGAAACTAACTGTCCACAGTGATCAGAACTCAATTTTTGAATTATAATATATACTAAAGATAACTAAACTTATAAATAAAATAAAAGTTGGCAATGTCGTAACGGTTTAACGATCTGTGAAAATGATCAAAGTACTTACCGCAAGGACGTTACGACGCACGAGGCATTTGTTTTGGCGGGAATGATTATTAATTTTAGTTTTTTAGACAGTTCCGTATTGATTATGTTAATGTGCCTTGAAGAATCTCATAAGACCACGGATGATTTAGATCGGTAAGCTGTTTCATACCTAATTTTTTTAAATAACGTAGTACTGAACTAATCTGAATGTTTATGAATTGTTTATTATTCTGATGTATTCAGTTATGTACCCAACATAACTGAATACATCAGAATAATAAACATACCTACACGATGGATAAAACAGCGTGACTTTATCCTTGTTAACATTTCATTTAAGTATTTTTTTTCATTAGCGGGGAATCGAACCAGGTATTTGGTTTATTTAACCTGTGAATTCGAATTAAAGTGGCTAGGTGGAGACAAGCACAGTGGCAATATAGTAGGTTAAGTAGATTTTATAGTAGATAGTTAGGTATTTAGACAAGTGTTGTAAATTATTAGGTATTGGTGGTACGATCGCTAGCTGCGGGTGGGCCGTGCTGTCGGCGTCCGCGCGTATATTGACCCCTAGTCAGCTAATTTTATGTTTAAGTATTCCACTGCTGGTTTTATGTTTAAGTATTTTCAGGATTTTCTTATGAAATTATCGTTTCATTTAGCTGTAATAACATGATGGAGCGTGAATAGACCTAATAAAACGTTGTGAAAAGATGATTGTTTTGTCCTCGGGATCGATCTCGTGTGTCTTCGTTTTCGGGAGCGTTTCACAAACACTCTGTATACCGTGTATAATATATCTAATATATAAAAAATAATTTTTGTTTGTTCGTATTTTATGCGTTGCCATACCGTTCATCAGATTGTGCTAAAATGTTGTCAACTTATTGCTTGCAGTTGCGCGAAGGTTATAGGCATAGTACAAATAATTTACAGTAGGTAGCTTGCGTGTCGTAGTGACATATTTATTTGAAAGTCATAATATGTCATTCAATTTTTATTTGTTCGTATTTTATGCGCTGCCATACCGTTCATCAGATTGCGCTAAAATTTTGTCAACTTATTGCTTGCACTTGGCATAGTACAATTAACTAACAGTAGGTGGCACGCGTGTCGTAACAACATATTTATTTGTAAGTCATAATATGACATTCAATTTCAATAAATGTTTTATCATTCCTAATTAAACAATATATCCCTTTGAAATTTAAAACGATATTTCCACAAATATTTTTTTCTGTAGCAGTAACGCGCCAGGTACCAGCTAGTATGGTATATAAATAAATCAGAGAATTAAGAGAATTAATATAGAAGTTGAGTGATGTTATATTTTTATGTAGAAACACTGATTTTTTTAAAAGTTGTACTGGAAACTTGTTCAATTTTAACTTACGAGTTCGAAATAACTTTGCAATGAAACTTTCCCAACATGATCTGGTATAAGAAATAAATCAAGCGCTACACGCAGTGAAGTGAAACAATACTCGAGTGTTTGCAATTTTTATTCCTGACGTGAATAAAAGTGCATATTGAATTTTGCTTCAATCACACAAAACTTTGTATTACCTTGTCTTCAACACAAGTCTGAAGTAGCTTTATGTTAAAAGTTTCAAATTAAAGAAGATAAATGTAATATGGTGGATCACGATAAGGGAAACTATTTAGGGGGCCTTTGTTTCTAGTACTTTACATCAGTAAAATTATTTCAATAATTAACTACGTGGTGATGGTTTTTACAGTAGCATTAGCAGATTGATACTGCTGTGTATTGAATGGTGAATGTAGAGAACCGGAGACTGAGGACCACAGCATCCTTTTACCTTATAGTTGGACTGTGTGCTCGTTTGTCACCCACAATCTATTAAAAAAAACTTGTGATTTGGTCGACCTTTGTTTTTCTTTTTCATCAGCAATAATCCACTGTCGGACATGGACCTCTCCAGTTGTAGGGAATATTTTCCTTAAGTTTTTATTATAAGACTTCTATTTCCGTCAACCGTTTGGCATATTGTACTGTATGCTATTGAGGGGGCTTATGCTTAGTATTTTATATTAGTAAATTATTTCTATACTTTAACTTGTTATTTGGTACAGTAATTTTATTCTTCTATCTTAGCAAAAATTCACTGTTGGACATAGACCACTCTCGTTTTAGGCTAAATTTTCCTTAATTGCCACGCAAGGCTTGCAGACCGTAATTTGACGCTTAGCCCCTTCGCTAGTCTGAATGATTTTTTTATAAGACTTCTATTTCCGACAGTCAATTATCGTAGTGTACTGCATTCTAGTCCATCTTTCTGCCCATATTCTTGAAACAACACAAAGTCTTTCTGTTTACCGTGAACTTGGTGCCTCACTGTACGTTTTATCCAGATAGATTCTAATCAATAAGTATTTCAGTATTGTGCATGTACACTTTATAACAAATTGCCTCAGTAGGGACTTTTCGAAGCAATGGTGTTGCTTTTTTAATTTTCAATACAAGTGCTTCGTAAAGAGAGTGCTCTAAGGAATTGTCCGGGTTGATTCAAGTCACAATTCTCGATAACCTACATCATCATAGTTCATCACTGTAGGATTGTCAAGAAGTTTTCGTTTCCCCACGACTAATTTGTGGAATCACCTATCACCAGTGATTTTTGTAGACTGACACGAATTAGGAATTTCAAGAATAGAAATTAGTCCTTCTTATAAGGCCGGCCACTCACTTGAAATTTCTTTGGTGTTGCAGTTGCTCATAGGTAGTCGGGGTGGTAGTCAACATCAGGTAAGCTGCATACTCTTTTATTCTGAGCTATTTTGATTCTGACTCCGACTTTGATACTTGAGGAATTATGTCTTCCGCGTGGTTAGTATCGTTATAGCTTATCAAAAGATACATAGATTGGTGGAATGTTTCCATAGTTACTACTTACTACTTATAGCCACCCTTGGCAGGCGGGTTGGAAACCGAGACATTTATTTTTAATTGTTGTTAGGAAGACGCTGCTGCTCATTTTACCGATTGTTTCCCCTTGTCGCCCCTTACAACACCCACGGAATGATATGGGGTGATGGATATTCTTACATCACCACTTCACGGTCAACGTTGACGGCGTTGTTATCAGTCGGAGTTGTTATTGAGAATTATCACTGTGTTAAAAGTATTCATAAGAACATCTTTATCATCAAGAAAAAAAATTGCTTCATCGTTCGTCATGCGTACAGCAAAGGAATGGTATAAGTTGCCATCATCTGTCTTTCCATCCGATTACAACGTGGGTCCAGACAAAAGTGAATAGACTTTTGTTAAGTCAGTGTACTTTACCATCCTTGGTTACATCACAACCATCAGGTGGGATAGTAGTCAATCACAGGCTTAGAATGGTTAAAAAAATCATGTAAGATTTTTTTAAATAAATTTTCTTTAATTTAAGTACATTAATATGTTTTGATATATTCCACGTCTTATATATAACTAATCAGTGATTTTATGTCACAAGCAAGTGAAGAATGCCTGATAATTTAACAAGTTGTAAAGGAAGTAATTGGCAGTTAACTGAAGGTTGTGGTTGTAATATATTCAAAGTATTCTCCTTTACATTTTAGACACATTTTCATTCGTTCAAATAATATTTCAAAATATATCATATATAAGGACCATTAGTCTGAGGGCATGTTTTGCACATGCTGATTGAAAAAGCTAACATGGCCTCTTCTGGTTCCGTAAAAATGTCAAATCTCTCTTCAAATCTTTGATTTTTGGGAAATTAAAGAAATTGCATGGTGCGAGGTGTAGATTGTATGGGAGATAGGTCACGAGCTCCACCTTTTTATAAGCCAAAAATGTCTTTGTCTTGTTCACAGTGTGCGCTGAAGCATTTTCATGGTACAATAGGATGCGACTTCTCGGTCGTTTTTCCCTATGGTTTTCAAAGACACTGTGCAAACAAATAGTGATGTACTACTCAGCGTTAACTGTCTATTGCTTATCAAGTGGTATTGTATATACAGGGCCCGTCTGTGGGAAAAAGCAAGAATTTGTTGCCAACGCATCTTGCCCATCTCAAATTTGAACCTTCAAACAACTATTCAGAAGACTGTTGCTTTCTTTCACGGCAGTCCTGAGCCGTGGAGCTCAGGACTGCCGTGACAGTTCAAAGGCTAAGCACTTTCCGTAAATTTTACAGAACCAGCATCCGGCAATTTCATGGCAATTTTAAGGGCCGATTTACTACGCGCTCAGCGGTGAAATTATATCGCAAGGAAACTTGCACGTCTGATGAGTAAAGATATTTCGAAGACATTGCTTGTCATGTCTTCAAAATATTAACACTAGTTAGGGCAGCAGCCTCTACCTACAACTTAAGAGGTGGCCTGCGTCCAGGAGTGTGGAGCGCTATAGTAAAATTTGTTCATAATGGTTTATTTTACTCTTGATTCTGAAGAAAAATATGTCTATACGAATAAAAATGATTGTTTTTATAAATTCACAATTTTTAAATTTGCCGTTTCGAAATTGGCCATTTCTATGATTGACCATTTTGGTCCAAAGTCATTTATTTAAAATTAATTTATTATTCATTTGATGAATCTGTTACAAAATTTCAAAATAACAATTATTGATTATTTTTAAATTAAGAAAATAGAATATGTACATATTTTAAAATAACAACACTAAAATTATACAAATTCATATTTTTAAAATAACAAAACAAAAAATATACATATTTTAAATACGAAAATAATTGTGAAACATTTTAAAAATACGAATACAAAATATACGTCTGATGGGATTCGAACCACCAGTCATAGCGGAAACGCGGTGCGAAGGCGGACAGCGGGGCGCTGGACCAATTGTACATTTTACGTCGAGCGACGGCGAGATTCACGCAGTGCACCCGCAGTGGGCAGGACTACTGGTCCCTGCTTCATCTGCTTCACCCCTCAAATACATAAAAGTCGTCTATTCACCGCGCCTTAAGGCTTTAACTACTTAAGTTTATAATAAACAAGCGGCCCGCGCCAGCTTCGCCTGGGTAGAATCGATTAATGTGACGTTATTTAGAATTTATTATAATATAGTCATCAAAGGCCATTTATTTTATAAAATTATCGATTTTTACAATAAGATCCAAGCTTTCGGATAAATTTAGCCTAGTTTACTCTGGCATATCTCTCTATCTGTTTGTAAGGTTCCATCACAATCGGTTCAGCCATTCTGATGATTAGCGGGATTCATGTCTCCAAATTCTCTAATAAAAGAAGGTAAATATTACAGACATACACTAATTTTATGTATATGTATAGATTACCGTGAAGTGGCCGTGTAAGAATATCCACTACCCATTTTGTTCCGTGGGTGTCGTAATCTTTGTCGTCGTGGTGTCGTAATCGTTTCGTACTTCTTTATGGGGTAATTTAGGGCAGGCCTATGTTGAGCAGTAGGCTTTGAATTGCTGTAATGGATGGATGGAAAGAAAAGAAAGTTTTCATTTATTTTTGAATAACGCTCAAAATTTTTTAATGTTCTTGAATTATTGGGTTTAGAAATTTTATTCGACCTAAGTATGTTTTCATTGACCCTGAATAATGAAAATAATAATTTCATTTTATTACGGTAGTATTGAAGTTTCATTAAGAAATGAACTTTCTCCTGAACTTTTAATGGCAGTGAAACATGAACTAGCTGTCTAAATTAAAAGGCGTTAATTTGACTTACTAAACTAGTTTGTCAAATTAACGCCTTTCTTATTACAATTATGTTTATTTATTAGCTTAAAAATATAATATACTAAAATTAAAATAATGAATAAATTATGTTGTATGTTTTAAATCTTTTGTTTCTGGCGTGTTGCAGCGATAATAAGTACCGTAAAATTTTACTAGGCAGATTTTCAATGAACATAAATATCATGTTGATCACGTTTATGGGTTGTAAATATGGAGATCACGTCGGATGTTGTTAATTCATACAATACTAGTTTATGACCGCGTTGTAGCGGTGTAAATATCCACTGCCCCGTATCGTCCGTGGGTGTCGAAAGACAGAGGAAACAAGACGAGATGGCACTCTTTCATCGTCTTCCTTATTACAGCAAAAAATGCGTTGCCAACCCGCATACCAAGCATGGCGGAGGTCTATGTTCAGCAGTAGACTTTTCACAGGTAAAGGCAACGTTAGATTTTTGCCCGCGGCTTCACTCGTGTAGGTTTCAGTTAAGCAAGATAATTTGTGTCAAAATAGGCCTCAGAATGAGTCGTATATCAATCATCATATTTAGTCCACTGCTGAACATATGGCTTTTTTAAAGAATAAGGTGACAAATGAACACACAGTCCACCTGTTAGTAAGTGGGTGCTGTGACTCATAGATATCTAGTTCAGATACGTTATCACCCCTGAAGAATATGATGGAATGCCCCGTTTCAGTAAAAGGTCTCCGGTTATATACTTACTACACGGAACACAGCATTAAACTATTTTACGCTGGTATCATGATGATGGTCCTCCCCAATCGAGCCGATTCGTGCTACAACCATGAAATAGCTTGACGTGGCTCTACGTAGTAAAATTATTTTCAAGGAATGCCTCAAAAAGTTCTTGTACCATCTGATATCTTGTACCACTGCATATCTTCCCAATTATTGGAAGGCGGCCTATTCTTCGAAATGGTACGGGGCTGATACTGAGAGAACTTTCTCCTCCATTGGTTGCCAGTTTTTTGAGCTATACGGCAGGCTCATTGCCAGTTTGACTTGCTGTTCCATTGGGCTGTGTTGGTTACCTATTTCTGCTGTTGATATTCTCATTTCGATACCAACTAAGCATTAGTCACGCCATGTGTGATGACACATTATACATGGATCTGACACATGTGTCACAAAACCAACGTAAAATTTGCTTTGTTATCGATATTCCATGCATTTGAACCAAATGGCTTGCTTCTTCTTTCGTTATGTGTACAGCAATGTAATGGAATAATCTGCCGGCGTCTCTCTTAATTTAAATCACTTTATTACGTTTAGAGCTGTTTACAGTGTAACCACTTACTAATAGGTGGGATGGTAGTCAAGTACTGGCTTATAAGAGGTAAAAAATAATGAAGCTTAATGCTGCTGTATTCCATTCGGCCGCCTACGTTATCAAAGTTTCGCAACAGGTGTGATGGTTCGTTTTGCAAGTGACGAGAATCGGAGACCCTATTCACTGGTATTGGTTCATGCCATCTTAAGTCACTGCATTTTTAAATGAAGTTTCCAAATATAACGGACGGTATTTTTTTTTTATCAAAAGTGATGCCGCTAACATTTCGTTGCCAACGCAAGACAGTTAAAATTTGGCACGGACTCTTCTCTGTGACACAAAAAAGTTAAAACCTATTATTTGACATAAATGTTAAATTTTATCGGTAACTTTATCGATTTTTCGCCGTTGTAGAGCAATGCTGCAGCTATTCTATAGTTGTAGCACGAATGGGTCGGCTCTACCGGGTAAGGATCACGTTATCGCAGAATACCAGCGTAAAATAGCAGCTTAATGCTGCTGTTTCTTATAGTGAGTGTAGAGAACCGGAGGCTCTTTTTTATGGAAAACGAAGCATTCTCTCTTAGTCCTCAGGGGTGACAATACATATGCATTTTGATTCTTAATCTAGGCTTGGTAAAGATGTCCATGGGCTACGGCATCCACTTACCATCAGGTGGAATGTGTGCTCGTCTGTCACCCTTATTCTTTAAAAAAATAACAGCTTACACTAATGAAATGAAAACTGTCATCTTAATTGTCCTTAAATTTAAGAAAAAAAATGGCTATTGCCTAGTATGAGTGGTGGGAGCTCAGAGGCGAAGAGCTCATTTTAAGTTTAATAATACACGAGCAACCCGGGTTTAATTCCGCAGGCAGCAATGAAGTTGTTAATTGATTTAACTACGTTCTCTACGACGAAAGAAAATATTGGGTAGAAGCTTGAATGTCTACGAAATAAAAAAAATTAAAAAATTGGGCCGTCATACACACACTGCTACAGCTAGGAGTACTAATAGGTATTAATCAAAGGAAGCCTGCGCAAAGCAGTGTGACGTATTTAGTTTGAAAACTACTTTTGTCCCTCTCAAAAGTAAAAGTGTTACATGTGAAGGTCTTCTTCCATATAGTTACAATATTATATGTATACCACAGTTCATGTAGTTCCTAGATGAGTTAGAACAGAATCTAGATGCTAAACGCGAGGAACTTAAAGCCCTATCCCTGTGGCTATACAATACCTGTAACTACTTCAAAAGTAGCTAATTAGAGTTGATTTTAAAATCTCACGCATTTGTTTTTTCTATAAAAATAAAGTGGATCTAGCAGACTGCAACTCTTACAGCGGTATTTCGCTTCTGTCAACCGCGGGGAAAATCTTTGTGAGAGTACTATTAAGTGGACTAACTCCTCTATCGGTTCCTATACTACAGCCACAGTTTATGTTTTTCTTAGAAAGGTTTTGTTTGTCGAGGCCATGCCGCGTTTAAATGATTTTGTTTTTTTTTATAGTCCCTAATATATAAAATTAGCTTTGAATTTAAGACCACCGTTGTACAACTAGAGTTATTATGTCGTGATTAACTTTTTTAATCATCCGTTCATAACATTTCACCGCTGGGCATGCACTTTTCTCATTGTAAGAACTAGCTTTAATCACTACGCTTGTACTGTTTGTGTTCTGTTGTTTGAAAAAGTAAGGTTTGTGAAAATACAATAACGCACAGCAATTTTTTTTAATATACAAAGATACAGAATTGTGCCCAAAAGCATTTTCTATAAAATATTTCAACCATATTGATTCGTTTTATGGCGAACTGCAATATAATTAACTTCGCTGAATGAACTTGCTTGCTAATAGACCTTTATAGTATCCCTCGGCCTATTGTAGCGTTTTTTAACATTTTAGTGGTGTATCAAGTCGCTGTTATTCGCTTACACCCTAACTTAATGAACAGCTTTACGGAAACTTACTTTTAAAATGAGACAGAGTTATGGCTAGGCTCTTTAGAGGGCTTTTAAGATAGATAATAAAGAGGAAGATTACATGATAAAGCATAGAACATATTTATTACCATCATTAATGCCTTTCACAAGTCCACACTTAAACATTGGCTTCTCCGCAAAAACGCCAGATGATGCGCATGCGTTCACTGACTTTCTGTCTGTCTTAGTCTCTGCTCTAGAGGATCTATATAATCTAGAGGAGGGACACCCTACACTCCGCCTACCGATACGAAGCTGCGCTCGATTGCTCTTTCCTCCATCATTTGTCGGTTCTTCGAACTACAAGATCGGCCAATTACCATTTCAACTTACTAATGTTGGCTTTTCTCTAATTCGGTATGCAGGATTGAAACACAGACTTAACATTTTAATACTAAGCTCACAATGTTCTCTGAGACAAGTAACTCCTACCAATGCTTCTCCAAGACTCATTAGTTTCGCTGTGTCTTTTCCAGCCGTTCTTTTATCCCCTCCGTTAACAAGTGTTGCCATTATCGTTTTTAAAATTACGAAAATTTCTTGATTAATTGAACCTTTCACTAATTAAGTATATAAAAAGGCAATGATAGAATAGATACAATAAGACAAAACAAATGAATCTGATTTAAGCCAATTATCGAGAGTAATTATCCCACTAACAATAAAATTAAGCGGACTTAACAACGTTATTGTTGGACATAGCTGCGGGCTGTTAATTAAATACTTTGGCGATAAATTTATACAGGCTGTAACACAAATTACCCGACATGTAATTGTGACTAGATGGAGCAATTAATGAGAAAATATAGCGTATAAACCGTCCAATTTCTCTGGTATTGATTTAACATGTAATCAAACCCAGTGGATCGTTTTAACTAAATATACAAGTACAGAAAATGTTAGTATTTAAGGCAATATATACATTCCTTACAGTTTACAGCCTATCAAAGTTCACTGCTCAACAAAGGCTTACCCATTTTCCCTCTTACACCACTACCAAAAAACTACATATTGATTGTTTACACTCTGGTCTAAGTCTAGTTGCTGTGTGAGCTGGATTTGAATCCTTGATTAACATTTGTCCAATAATCCTAATTGCTATCATTTAAGGAAATGCACTAAAAATATCGAAAAAGAAATATGAGACGTTAAAATTGTCCAACGGAGTAAACATTGTTTTCGTAGTGCAAAACTGACTACAGCGTGGATCCCAGCCAAAAGTAACCAACCGCATGAGTAGAAATGTTTAAAGAGAACAACGAATTTAAAGCTATATATTCAGAAAACGAGTTTTTAATGTAAGTTTTTCATTTATTATATTAATAATGATGAGTAAAAGCTAACAATTAAAACATTAAATATCTAAAATAATACATACGAGGTACGCTGGAGCTTTATTATAGGTGAAGCACGAATAGGTTGGTTCGACCGGGGAAGGACAATGCTCTCACAAAATACGAGCGTAAAATAGCAGCTCACACAGTGAGGAGGACTTTACAGCTGAATTGAACAAACTGCGTCATTAACTTACTGCTAACGTTAGTTTAAATGCAGTCGCATTTAAATCACATTTTAATGCGACTGTATATTCTTTTTTAACTTTAAATTATAAATTATCGATATCTTCATTAAATGTCAACGGTTCTTACAACCCAGTGGCAAAACAAATATTTGCTGCAGAAGTGAGTAACTGTGACAGAATTTCATCGAACAAATTGGCGGTATATTGAAGCTGGACTAAATTTAGAGTACCTTTAATTGACGAGTATGCATGCGTAGATCTATGGATGTGGGGAGCGAGAGAATTTCGCTTCTCTCATATCCATGTTTCATATCAAATGGAAGTTTGTAGTTTCTGCCTACCTCTCCGTTTGACAGGCTTGTATTATGTATGCATATGCAGTTTACAGGTTGATTCTACCACGTTCAAGTTAGGAGAAATAATTCTTAGCCATTGGTATAAGGTAACATAGTACAATGTAAGGTAATAAAGTAAAATTATATTGGCAAATTAAGAGCTGTATTTGTCCTTTTGTTAAGTTGACGGACGAAATGCTATTATTCCCTTTAATTTATTTCCATCAATAATAATATAATTTATTTTCATATTTAAATATTTTAAGTGTATGGAACATGGTATTGATTTACACTTCACTAAGGTTCCGAGAAATAAAAAAATTAGTAAGTAAGTATATTTTACTCGTATTTTAATCATTAAATTCAACGATATTGTTGATCAAATAATTTATCATATATTCTGAGAAGGCTAAACTTCGCGTTTTATATCGCTAAAATATGTATTGTTACAAAGCTTTGTGCCTAATTGGCAAAGTGCTCATAAATATGTTGAGAGGAAAGATCTAACAAGCCGTAACGCTACCAATTAGTACAATTCACCAGCGTGAAATATATGTTCACATGTTTTTACCACCAACCTTTGATAATAAGTTGTGTCTATCAATTAGAATAAAGTATTCTACCTTTAGCTATGGCAAATCTCCGTATGTGTCTATTTATGGAGGGGGCCTAGTTCAGCAGAGGGTGATACAATACAATAAAATACAAAATACAAAAACTTTATTTTGACATAAAAATATTACTGTAAATGTTTCATTGAATCCATAGGCTCCCAAACTAGTGTTAAACTGTGTTTCTAGAGCCAGTGGCTCCTCCCATAACATTGCAATATTAATTTATGCCTTAACATAACATTATAAGTTATTAAACAGAAATACTCAAAACAAGAAAACAAAGTTAATAAAGAAAGGGCTACTCACTAGCGCATATCTGTGTGTGCGTGTGCGTGTGCGCGCGCGCGCGTGCGCACACGTGTGTGTGTGTGTGTGTGTGTGTGTGTGTGTGTGTGTGTGTGTGTGTGTGTGTGTTTGCGTCAGTAATAAAAACCAGTTAACATTTTCTTTACATCTTCATAATCAAATGTTTTAAGTCATAACAATTGTTTCAAATGTTTCTTAATAACGTTATTATTGCAGTCTCTTATATTATATTTCTTATTAAGTCTGTTATATAGGTGTGGAACAATAACATCAAACTGCTTCTGGGCGAATCTTGTTTTTACTTTGGGAATAGGACAACGGTCAAGCCTTGCAGATGATTTAGGCAGGAAAGGAACAATTTTTTTGTGATAATTTCGTAGACTTTCATAAACAAATAATTTTCTAACACTAAGAACGTTGGCTTTATCGTAGACATCAGTTGTAGGGTGCCTGTAGAGTAAGGAGAATAACACTTTCAGTACTGCACGTTGTGCATATTCTACAGTGATCAAATATGATTTTGCTGCGGTACCCCATGCACAGATACAGTATCTAATAATGCATTCACCAAAGGCCTTTTTATGTTTGTAATGATAATTTATAGTCAACAACTGTTCTTAGAGTTTTAAAAACACAAAACAAGCCATAATATTTAAATAATCTTGTGAGGATGCTGATAAGTTACATGATAGAATATCTAAATTAATATCACCAGTAAATATTAATTTTTTAGTTGAAATACTAGATAAAACTATATAATAAGGGTATGATCTGGCCAGATTTTTATTATAAGGCAGTTTCCATCGTTAAAGGTTGGCCCATAGCTGGATGCTATAATTTCTTCTCGGACGTATACAACCACCCCATCATTCTGGTTTAGATATTTTTGCGTCCAGAAAATGTTATAATTATTGAGACTCGGTGGTGGATTACTTGCACTAGTCCAACATTCTGTCAATACAAATACATCTATGGACATGTCTAGACTAGATATAAATGCTATAAATAGGTCAAAGTTACAATTAATGCTTCGTATATTCAATGTAAGAATTGAAAGTGTGTGTTTACTGTTTATATCCGAATTTAAAAGTTTAAGGCTGTTAAGGTCACATAGTGTAAGATATTCTATCCTATTTGAGATATCAACTTCGGCTGTGATAAAAGAGTTACGAGTATCATCCATTCCGAATTAAAATAGTAATCGGTTGTATTGTATTAGATGTCCGGGCATAAAAACCAAAAAAAATAACATATTACTGGAGTGTCTAATATTTGTTAATCTTGACTGTAAAAGTAAAGTACAAATGTGCAATTTGTGTACTAGATTATGAAGTGTAAGTAATTTAAGTATGATGTAAATTTATGTGTATTACCGTGATGTGTTGAGTTGTCAGCAATAGTATATGAATAGGTATCAGTGATATACGCTTATGAATTAATGTTAAAATAATTAAAGTTAAACAAAAAAAGCTAATAAAACATAGAAAACAATCAAACATGCATATTTTATGAAAATTAATAATATATGACGGCGCGTTTAATTATTTCGAAGATTATATAAGAGTGAATGTTAACCGGATATGCAAAACGCCATCTGTTGAAGTAATCGGTTGTCATTCGCTCTGACGCAACACCAAGGGCTAGTGTAAAAGAAGAGGGACGACAGGGGCAGTTCGCATCGAGACGGCAAGCTGTTCACATCGCGAATAAGCGCTACGTTCTTGGTGGAGTGTTTAACTATTGAGTACCTCTAATAATTTTGTCATAATACCCTAATTACATTTTGTGCGAATTACATCTTTTAATTCTCCTTGCCCGATTACCCTCGTCTAATTAGGGTCAAGTATGGATCCAGAGGATATAGCAGACCACCGTGACGTCCCTTTATCAGAAGTGAGATCCGAAGGGCATTCACAAGGAGAAGATAGCAATGCGCACGCGGCATCGTCGCACAATTTACTGCGCAACATGAAGGCCTTATTATCTCGCCTCTTGAAGACTCCATCGTCCACCGAAGATACAAACCGCATGACAACGCAACTAGTGCGGTTTGACCCAGACGAAAAAGACGTGGACATAGAAGGTTGGTGCAGGATAACGGAATAGTAGGAAACTAGACGGTGCGGAACTTTTGCTAGCGCTTACGCACGCTCTGAGAGGACGGGCGGCCAAGTGTTTGACCAAATTGCAAACTTCACAGTTAACATGGATGCAAATAAAGGAATTACTCCTATGGGGAAACCGATGCTACCGCAAGACTACTTTGACGAGATATTAAGATTTCAACTCGGTACGAAGGAAACTGCAAGTGATGCTGCGACGCGTGTCTGGGGGATGATAGAGCATATCCCTCGCACCGAAATGTCAGAAGATGTCACCACGGGGTTTGTAGCTTCTGTGCTATGCCAAAAAGATGGTATTATACGACGAGAGCTGCAATCTTGTTATGTTTCTACCAGAGCTCAGTTGTTACGGGCTCTCAACGGTATTTCATCAAAACGAAAACACGAAGGACAAGAGATCAACGAGACAGAAGTAAAAAGAAGCCGCTACAATGAACCACGCTTTACTGGAACGTGTCATCGGTGTGGTATATCAGGTCATCGAGCCTTGGAGTGTCGCAAACGCCGCGAAGAGCCTGTTACTAGAGCAACTACGAAGACAGCTGAGCAGCATGCGAAGATGCAAGTCCATCCGCGTCCTGTCACTTGTTATGTTTGTGGTCAACAAGGGCACGTCGCATCAGCGTGTCCAGATCGCAAAAGGAGTAACGAGAAACTGGCTGTCAGCAATGTCCATCTGTGCGAGCGGAAGCCGGCAATCGGCACCTTTACTACGTCCACGGGTGAGCTCGTTTCTTTTCTCTTCGATAGTGGTTCCGCCTGTTTATTGGTGACTTCCGACTTGGCTAGTAGGCTACCGGGTATAATGCTTAACGAACTTGTATATCTCGCGGGTATTGGAGATGATAATGTAGTGAAATGTGACTCGCAGATTCTTAGCCCCATCAATGTTGAAGGCATTCAATTAGATATGTTGTTTCATGTAGTTCCCAACGCCGCTATTAGTGAACCGGTTATTATAGGTAGGGATATTTTAGACAAGAGTGTCAATGTCGAGATTAGTAACGATCGTATTCATTTCTCATTACGTAGGGAGGTTGGTATTATAGGAAAATCGAGTTAATATGATTTTACTAACATTGATACAGATTTACAAGGTGAGCACAGGGTAGCCCTCATTAGGTTATTACAACAATACCGCGAATTCTTCATAGACGGCATACCAAAACGTCGCGTCTCTACAGGTTTCATGCGAATAGAGTTAGTTGACCCAAATAAAACTGTTCAGCGGCATCCTTATAGGTTGTCACCGGCGGAAAAGGAAATAGTTAGGGATAAAATAAGACATCTTTTAGAAGCGGGAGTCATTCGTGAGAGCACGTCACCCTTTGCCAGTCCGATACTACTCGTTAAAAAGAAAGATAACTCTGATAGAATGTGTGTAGACTATCGCGAGCTTAATGCTAATACCCGACCAGAACATTACCCGTTACCAATTTCACGGTGCTCGTTATTTTTCGTCTTTGGACATGGCATCAGGCTATCACCAGATTCCGATAGATCCCGAGGGCGACAACATAGCTCGTACAGCTTTCGTGACCCCCGAGGGGCAACATGAGTTTCTTGCCATGCCCTTTGGCCTAAGAAGTGCAGCGTCAGTATATCAAAGGTGCATCAACAAAGCTTTAGGTTCGCTTAAGGATACGGTGGCATTAGCATACATGGATGACATCCTCTGTTATTCTGATGACGTCACGCGAGGCCTTGAACGTTTAAACCTTACACTACAAGCTCTATGTGAAGCGGGTTTTTCTTTAAACATTAATAAGTGTAAATTCATGAAAAACCAAGTAGACTTCGGTTATGTCGTAAAATCAGGTCAAGTAACTCCCAATCCTAGGAACAAGCACTAACAGACGTACCCGCCCCACGCACAGCCAGTCAAGTTCGTCAATTTTAGGTCTCGCATCTTATTTTCGGCGTTTTATTCCAAATTATACCCGCAGGGTCCTTTATACCCCTAACAAAACTAAGAGGCCCAATAACCTGGACGGGCCAACATAGTGAGATCCACAAAACCATAGTTAGCATTGACATCAGAGCCGGTATTGACGATCTTTGACCCCAAATCCCAGTAGAGCTTCATACAGACGCGAGCTCAGAAGGGTACGGTGCAATACTAATTCAGCGACATAATAATCTGCCACATGTGATATCCTACTTTAGCCGTCGGACAACCGAAATCGAATCGCGTTACCATTCCTACGAACTTGAAACCTTGGCGGTGGTCCGAGCGGTCGAGCATTTTAGACATTATCTGTATGGCGTCAAAGTCTAAAACCGATCTTACGACCCGAGTCCACCGATGGTGGGCCTTCCTCCAGGCTTATGATTTTGACATAGTCTACAAGCAAGGAAGTAGCATGGAACACGCCGATTTCCTTTCCAGAAATCCATTCGATGAACCTACCACGAACTATCCCGATACCAATCCGTCCAAGAAAAACAAGTCTGTCCAATTCGTTGAACTTCATCAGGGTTGGCTGACGGTCGAACAAAAGAGGGATAGCGAAATACAGGACCTAATTAACAAGCACAACAACAAAGAACTTCCTGAAGCCGTTGCCCATATCCACGATATTTGAAAAGGGATACTTTATAGGAAAATTGAGCGTAACAAAAGTAGCTATTGACTCCCAGTTGTACCGCGCTCCCTCACCTGGACTTTAATCAAACACGTCCATACAGAGATTAAGCACCATTTAGGCACTGAAAAGACGCTTATCAAACTTTACGAGCAATATTGGTTCTCACAAATGTCAAAGCTAGTGCACAAATTTGTAGATTCTTGTATAGTATGCAAAGCTTCGAAGGGCCCGTCAGGCGCTACCCAGATAAGACTTCATCCGATTCCTAAAGTTTCCACTCCTTGGCATACCGTACACATTGATATCACGGGTAAACTCAGTGGAAAAAGCGATCGCAAAGAATATTCATCGGTTTTATCGATTCCTTCACCAAATATATTCTTCTTGAATATACCCCCTCTTTAGATTCAGTAAGTGCTATTAAAGCTCTAAAAAAAGCGGTTTGCCTTTTTGGATCACCTAAACGCGTTATAGCTGACCAAGGGAGATGCTATATAAGTGCCGAGTTTAGAGAATTTTGTAGGGACCATTCCATAGACCTTCATCTCATTGCAACAGGATCTAGTAGAGCAAACGGCCAGGTAGAGCGCGTAATGCGCACTCTGAAAAGCATTCTCACCATAGTTGAGAACGACCCGAACAAAACTTGGCGAGATGAGCTTATAGAGGTGCAGTTAGCTCTAAACAGTACGCGGTCTAGGGTAACTGGATATTCACCCACAGAACTAATGTTTGGAATAAAAGCTCAATCCTTAGGTATGTCAAAAATTGTATTAAGTTCCGAACCCGAAGTATAAGAAACAACGAGCGCAATCAGACAAAACTTCATAAAAAATTCAAAGGTCCATTTTTAATCACTAAGGTGTTAGAAAATGATAGGTATGAGCTGAAAAACATTGATGGGTCTAATAGGACTTACAAATATGCTCACGAAAATCTTCGTTTAGTACCCGGGGGCTATAACGGTTTGGTAGAGATTGGTACCTCGTTAATTAATAATGATGAGGAGGAGTTCGTGACGGCGGGGCAGAGCCACATCGACAGTACTCTTACATCGGATGATTATAGTGACACAATATCGGTGTCCAGCGGTCGTACTGAAACTGCAAGCTCAGCAACCCTATCAGCATCAGAGCGCGAGGAACTTTAAGGTTAGTAATGTCAGTTGTGAGAATTAATAGATGCTATTAAACTGTCTAAGGTGTCGTCATATGAGATGACGTGTGAAGAGCCAGTTGTCCGGTCCATGTTGTCATATGAGATGACGACTGGTCGAAGGGACGCTGTCACTCTGAGTTAGGTGTCGTCATATGAGATGACGGGTAGAGAGCCAGTTGTCCGGTCCACGTTGTCATATGAGATGATGACTGGTCGAAGGGACGCTGCCGCTCTGTGAGCTAACTAGTCAAGGGCTAGGTTGTCCAGTCCAAGTCACCATAGGAGATGATGGTTGGTCGAAAGGACGCCTTGGCCAGTGTTAGTTTGCATGAGGTCAAACGTAATTGCCTTGCGTGTATGTGTATGGGCTCCTAAATGTCCAATGATAGGGACAGTGTACCTATTCATGTCAGGATAGGACGAGCGAATGAGTGGTAATCCCAGCGGGTTTATTTTCCTATTGCAGAATAACTCTACAAAAAGCAGCACGAGGACGTGCTAATGTCAGTCCGGCCGTGACGGCGCGTTTAGTTATTTCGAAGATTATGTAAGAGTGAATGTTAACCGGATATGCAAAACGCCATCTGTTGAAGTAATCGGTTGTCATTCGCTCTGACGCAACACAAGGGCTAGTGTAAAAAAAGAGGAACGACGAGGCAGTTCGCATCGAGACGGCAGCTGTTCACATCGCGAATAAGCGCTACGTTCTTGGTGGAGTGTTTAACTATTGAGTACCTGTAATAATTTTGTCATAATACCCTAATTACATTTTGTGTGAACTACATCTTTTAATTCTCCTTGCCCGATTACCCTCGTCTAATTAGGGTCAAGTATGGATCCAGAGGATATAGCAGACCACCCTGACGTCCCTTTATATAAGTTTGTAAATATAGTCATTTCTTATTAATGTTTTCTAGGTCGCTCTCGCTATTAACCTTTACAAGTGGAGCTACATCCGCCCTCCGAAGATATATTCTGTCCCTTGATGTCCAGCAATATTTAAAGGCATTAATCTTAGGGAATTCTCTGGCCAAAAGAATCTCTCTATTGTTGTCAAACTCTCAGAAACGAAAATCGGTTTGGGTGGGCCATCAAGTTTAAAGTTAGAGGTATTCAACTTGCAGGTCGTATATTTTTTGTTGAATGCTTTGACGGATTCAACTATTTTATTCTTTAAGAAAACAGTTGAAAATGCCGCTATTATAGGCTGGTTTTTTTCTTTTTTAGTTTTTATGCGGTAGACGTCACGGAGCTCTTCCGATTGAATTGGTATACTAATGGCAGCTCCTAACTTTTTTTATAATATTTAAGAGGTCTTCTTTCGATTCCCCGATTTTTTTGGGTAAATTACGTACTTCTATACTCGAGCTGCGATGATGATCTGCTCTAATTTATTCTCTAGTGTCTGTATATATTTGCAGTTGGCAGATTTTTCTTGTTCTAAGGAGCATATTCTTGAGAGTAACTCATCGTATTTTTGGCTTAAAAGTCAATGGCACTAGAAATAGCCTTATTTTGCTTGTGTGGGTATTAATACCACTCTGAACCTTATCCATCAAAGCGGTGAATTTGTCGTTTTGTTCCTTTTGGAGCGCAGAAAACATTTCCATAATTTCCGACCGGCTAATATTATCGGTATCTCTCTTACGTTTTCGTATTTCAATGTTAGGATCGCTTGTAGCTTGTGTGCGTGAAACGGTAGGCATTGCAATAGTGGCATTTGTCGGCGAGTCGGCGATATTAGAGTCCGACTTACAATGCAACATTGCGGTTGGCGTAGTAGGCGGGATGCGTTTAATCGGCATAGTAGCGGGGCGTGAGCGACGTACGGGGCAAGTACCAGGCAAACAGAATAAAAGCAAGCTGTATACTAGAGAACAACACTATTATGCAGCTTGCGTATGCCTGCAGTGAGCAATTACAACTTATAACAGTGCAAGTGAATGACTTGTTAGATTCACTCACCATTAACACACGGCTACGGTACAGGCTTCTTATAATTTATGTTCTCCTATTATTTCGTACAATTTAACACTTCACAATTTTGATTAAATTTATAATAAATATAAATATGAACTAGTATAAATTACCTATGATTAGCACAGAGATCCGGGGGAAAGAAAGTAATGGACTGTAATGAATGAATTGAATAAAAAAAATACGCTTTACTGCAAGACTCCATGATTAAATCTGAATCCATGATTGCTGGGTAATTGAACACATTTGACCAAATGGTCAGGCATATAAAATAAATGCCATTGTGGCGGCGCTGTCGTTGCGCCACAAGCGATACGCACTGAAGCCTAAATCACGCTATTAAAGTTTCGAAGTACTCCGGTATATATGTCGGAACTTCATCACAACATCCCACTTCTAATGTCGGAAACATCGGGAATACATCAGAAGGTCAGTTATTAAAAATAGTAAAAGAGTGAGAGCGGATTTTCAACTTATAGTAAGAGCAATAAAACAGCGTACTGCACTTTACTAATATGTCCCCGTCACAATTACAAACTGGTGTAACGTGAAGGTACATAATTACATGATATCACCAAAGTATGCAAACCAAAAGCAACACTACCCATCTCAATGTAACACAGGGCAACCTTTAAGCAACACCATCCTCCTTGCCTGCACCAGAAGAACCACAACAACGGACAAAACCACGATACTATCTTAGCACTAGTACTACGTAGAATGACTTAGGTGAAATTTCTCGCCCTCGGCACCTACACTGTACTTCATACTGCACAAACGAGTGGGGGTCTCCCGATCTAACCTCAATTCTACCCCGCCACCATCGATATGACGCTCCGCTAGAGTGACGCAACCTCTCACTCACTCTCGATCCAACCGCTATTTTATAGACGCGCCTACATGTACTCTGTAGTATCACACGGTGCGTTGCCCGCTTCTCCGGCCAAGCAACTTGCCTAGCAGAAGATTTCCCCTTTTCCTTCTAAGGCGAAACCATAAATGACAGATGTGAAAATTAATTATAGCTAAAATCTACGTTTTTTATAGGATAAGCGTGACAAACGAGCACACAGTCCACCTGATGGTAAGTGGTTGCTGTGGCCCATAGACTGCTACATCTATATTCGATTACGAATGAAAATGCAGTGACCCGTGAGGACCAAGATGAAATGCCTCGTTTCCAGTAAAAAGGGTCTCCGGTTCTCTACACTCACCATACGAAACACAGCGGCATTAAGCTGCTATTTCACGCTGGTATTCTGTGAGAGCGTGGTCCTTCCCCGGTCGAGCCGAACCATTCGTGCTACAACTATACAATTAATATAGCTGCAGCATGGCTCTACCACGTGGAAAATTTAAGGGTGATGTGGTAAATAAAATGTAAAGGTAAGTAACTTAGTTTGATTAGATTACCAAGATTAATGAGCAACTCTCTCTTCCACCACTGTATGCACGTTTACTGCAACCACTACATCCAACACCACCACATTATAAATAACACAACACCGTTGATAATTTGTGTTTCGCCTCAAAACGAGGCATCATCAGGCTATAATAGACTCTGTGATGGATAACCGCTAAATAAGCGGCAAGGTAACCCACTTATACATCTCGCTGACGTAATTTAGCTAATTAATTTTCACATCTTTAATATCTTTTTCCGATAAGTAACGCCCGGTTCTATTAATTTGTATGAAACAAGTAAACATACTCTTTGTATATGTTAAGGACTAAAAATTAATAGTTATTACCGCAGATTTAATCGAGTCTATCAAATTTACAGTTTAAGTTGTCTGACGAAGCTATGTTAATCGACTTAAGACTTTCACGTTATAGTTAAGTAAAGCGTATACTCTTTAAACTTGATTCAATTTGTGAACTCGAGAATTGTTACGGATTTCACGAAGTTGGGTAATTATAGTGATGTCACATTTGATTCATTAAACTATTTCGCTAACATAGATTAACTAAAAACATATCCATCATACTTTGCTATTTATTTAAAATTTAGCGAAAAAAATATATAAAAAGATTATATGATGACAGTTGAGGATAGTTAGGAGAGATACCATTAAAGACGGGAAGAATGATAGGAAATGTTAGAGCTCCAAGTAATAAGCTTAGAGTAGATTTTTGAAGGATAAAAGTGACCGAGCACGTCAAATACATAAAGGCAAGGAGATCCACAAGCTTTATTCAAATTTAGTTTAGGTCTACTATAATTCTACAAAGGTCCGTTTAATTTACATAAAAAAATGAATTAAAAACAAACTAACATGCATCATGTACTTGTAATAATATTCCACTAAAAACATAAAAGGGGTAACAGGAGACCAAGCTCAGAATAAACGATATTCAGGGCGGTTGGCTTCGCCACTAAAATAATTAAGATTTGATTGCTTAAATCAGAGGATCTTTAAGATTGTACCATGTTCTTGGAACTACTATGGAGGTAGGCGTCCACCCGGAGATTATATGCTTGGGTTGGAATTTAATTTTATTCATTACAGGATCCCCAGCAAACGGTAGCCAGCACCCACCCATCTGCTCTATTGAAATTAGATTTTTTTATTTAAATAGACCCGCGAATCATCCTTGAAGGAATCAGTGTATTTAGCAAGGATTTGTAGTCTATCAAAATCTAATGTAGTGTGTGTTTTTTAAATATGCCAAATATATTTAATATTTCATATTAAATTACACTTACATGTGGTATTTAACATCTGAATATGCCTTAATTATAACACGAAAATACATATGTGAGTAATTATTTTAAACTTAATTCGTCTTATTACAAAAAAATTTTATATAATTAGTCTCAGGTTTTAACTAGAGTCTGTTCCTGGAAAGAAGTCTGGCGGAAAATAGGCAAACTGAAATGTAAAGTATGCAAAAGTCAAATTACCCTGAAGACTGGCACCGCAGCTAAGATACTTCTTCCGTGAAAAAGACTCCTATAAAACCGTAATTTAAGCTTGAGACATTTAATGAACCACGGTTTGTTGTCTAATAATAATTGATCGAAATAAAAATTAAATTCTTAACTCACAATAACGACATATTTCTCTTATGTTAAATACAAATATATATAATAAAAAAATCTAAATCTTTAAAACTTAAATTATCATACAGTCCAACTTACCACCGTAATGTGCTGAGAACGCTTGCTGTGTTGTCTCGCTGATTGGCTATACTTAGCTTTTGAGCGATATAAGAATCAGCCAGCAGCCAGTAGTGACGAAAAATTACGGATTCTGTTTCTTTAGGAATTTCTGAAACATAATTGAATAGAAATTGTAATATATTTTTTATTCTATAATGATTTTTAATAAGACTTTTTATTTCTGATTTTGAAGTTTAATTTACCACTGGTTCGGAAATTACCTTCTCTAAATCTTCTTCGTAAGATTTCTTATTATTTAAATAAATATTCTGACTACTCTACAGTTAAAAATTCATCAATATTATAAACACATTTCTCTATAAGTAGTGTCTTCAACTCTGTTTTAAAAACACTTCATTTTTTATTTCTTTTAGTTTTTTTAGGCATCTTGTTATAAAGTAAAACTGCCTGATAACGAGGACAGTGTCTCCAGTTTACGCATAATAGGCAAAGTCAAGTCCATCCTTCTGGTGCTTTTCTCTCTTTCATTTCTTCATCACTTTCATAAAAAAATCTGTTTTTAAAAACGTCGATCAGAAGTATCAAAATATATAGGCTGGGTGCTGTAAGAACATTTAGTTTTTTGAAATATTCTTTGCATGATTCCCAAGGCGGAATACATATCATTGCTCTTATAGCTCTTTTCTGGGCAGTGAATGTTTTTTTCATATTATATTTATAGCTATTCGACGTGCTCGGTCCCTTTTATCCTTCAAAAATCTATTGAATATAAAAGTGAAACAATCGAACCACATATACATACGACTGTAACATTTAGTCCCATGTATATGTGGGACATGTAACAAAATAAAAGAGCCAACTGTGTTAATAGCTAAGCATGTCGTTCAATAATGGGTTTGTGATTGTGTAGGGGATATGCAAGCCACCTATTATTTCTTTTACAATTTTCAAATTAAACCTACATTTTTATCCAACTTCAAAATAAGAACGAGGTTTACAATTCGGCTGTATGTATTTTTTTTTATATATACTCGTACGTTACTCAATTGTGAACAGATTTTGATGATTATTTTTTATTAAATAGTTATGCTTCAGAATTTTTATACCGTGTAGTGGCGGTGTAAGAATATCCAGTTGCCCCAAGTCGTAAGAGGCGACAGATAGTAGGCAATCTATGGGAGAGACCTATGCTCAGCAGTAAACTTCTGATAGACAATAATGGTTAAGATACGCCGAGTAAGGATACTTGTTTCGCTTTAAAATTTAAATATTGCAAAATATCAGTAAGAGACTGTTTTTCTTCAAAAATAAAACAGTTTCAAAGCCAACGACTTCCTGATTGACGTATGTCTGTAAGCCGATTCTAAACACTCTCTACACTCTACAGCTGCAAATATCGGGTTGAAAATTCTATCATGCGGTAACAGATTTTCTTTAATAATTTATTTTTAACTTTAAAAAAAAATTGCAATAAATTTTCTTTTAAATTACTGTAGTAAGTTTTTCCCTTCCACTATAAAATTACTTAATAATACATTGGAAATACAATCTGCAAAAAAATTTTTTAATTCGAGGTTTAAAAATAATTTGTCTCGAACGTCAAGATGGCGGGCCTTCGCTCTATAAATCATAAGTCTCCTTACCCGTATTTAGTACTGATGGTTACTATTTGGTAAGTTGGTTTACCTGACGGTAAGTGAATGTTTGAATACCATAGGCATCTACATCTTTCATCGACATAGATTCAAAATGCAGATGCGTTGTCACACCTGAGGACTAAGATGGAATGCCTTGTTACCAGTAAAAAGGTTCTCTAATTCTCTTCACTCACATGAAACACTCAGCATTATTCTGCTGTTTCACGCTGGTATTTCGTTAGAGCGTGGTTCTACCCCGGTCGAGCCGACACATTTTTCCCTGCAGCTATGTATTACTAGCATAGCTGTAGCGTGGATTTACCATGTAAAATATTATATTAATTATTATAATTAAATGGTGGTATATTGTACCATTCTTAACTATTTAACTCGAACTGCCAGCTAAACTATCATTGCCGGAGGGCTAGCTATCCCAGAGGCGCGCGGCTTGGACAGCAAACGATTAGGAAGTGAAGATTCATCGATTACTATTAAACAATATTTTTACTCAAAGTATAATCACTGTGCAGCTTTGAAGTTACAATATGTAGGATAATGTAAGTTTTTAAAATTAATATTATTTAAAGTGTGTATTGTAAGTTTTTTAAATTAATATTATTAAAATATAAGCTTAATGCTGTTGTGTTTCGTATGGTAAGTGTAGTGTTCAATAATACTCTTTAAATGTATTATAATAATTTTGTACAATTATTTATATGTATTATAATAGAAATAGAAACCAGCATGTTAGCGATCACCTCATTCCCAGGGGTTGTTTTCATTCATGTATTCATGTACAGTTTTTTTTAATGAAATTTATAAACATGTTGTAGACAAATTTAGAATATTTTCTAGGATTTCGTTGTAAAGGCGTATATGCCTATCAAAAATATTCATATTCATTAAAAAATAATCACACAGATATAATGATGTGTCATTGCCATTGAGAGAGTTCCTACAAATTGGAACGACTTTCCAGAGCCATAACGCGATACCATTACGACATCATCAGTCAAGTTAGTTGTTTTAATTTGCTTAGAGTGCGGACGGACATCTTTGTGCGCGATGTCCCAGTTTCGAATTCTAAGAATTCTTTATGCTTTTCTGCTGAGTGTGAGCGAGCATAATATTTCCACGTTCTTTTTGTACTCCACGAGTGTTGGTATTCTTACTTTCTGGTATTTCAAATGTTGTTAGATATTTTTAAAACTTCCCTGTCCGCGAAAAAGACAATAAAAAAATAGAAACAATTTCATTGGTGCCGGCGGGGACCGAAACTGGGTTGCACGCGCGCGTACTGTGAAATTCACAGCGAGCGCTTAGCCCCTGAGCTACAAAGGCTCTATTCTTTAAATTTATCGAATTAATTTAAAATAAGATTTATACGCTACGATGTCACTCATCCGTGTATGTAAATAAAGTGGTTTATTAAATTTAGCTCTGTTGCTTATGCTACTTTATAGGTTTGTCAACTAATTGATAAAGCGTAAGCAAAGTTTGTTTTTTTTCACTAATTTGCAAAGTGCTGAGGACGTAGTTCATTATTCTAATTTGATTTGATTTTTAATTTTTGTAGAAGAGCTCTTTTCTTAAGGTTCCTAAGTCGTATCGGTCACGGCTACACGGTTTGCTGATGATAATTATTTACCTTTAATCATTAACATTATTATCGTTGTAGGTCAGAGGATAAACGCTCGCTGAAAATATGACAGTACCCGAGCAACCCGAGTTCAATCCCCGCTGGCACCAATGACGTTGTAACTTGCAATTTTAAGTACTGTTTAACCACGTGCCCGGCGGTGAAGAAAAACCTCGTAAGAAAATCTGCATGTCTAAGAAATTCCAGAAAAATATTTCGAAGACATCCCATTGGGGCAGCGCGGTGGACACTTCCTTGCTTCAGGCCTGTGGCCAGAAGTGGGACGTATATAAGCTGGAACTTTACTTTTTTCTTTACATTATCGTCATCATCATCATCATCAGCCATTACACATCCTCCGCTGAACATAGGCATCCCCCAAAGAATGTCACAAGACAAGGTCCTAAGCCACCTGCCTCCGTCGACTTTCTGGATGTCTAACTATGTCATTCCATACAGCGAGAGACCGCCCCATACTTTGCTTATAAGACTGCCACTCGAGAAACCTTCTTCCTTATTGGTTGTCAGTTTTTGATCCAATTTTATCCGTTGTGCTATGTCGGCTACTTGGATTTTACTGCAGATGTGTTCATTACGAATTATAATACGTAGAGATAGTCTCTGAGCATAGTCCTCTCCATAGCTCGCTGTGCTACCTTAAGCTTCCTCATACGGCTATCAGTCAAGGACTACGTCTCAGATCCATATGCCATCACATGCAACACACACTGCCTCAAAGTCGCCTGCAAAACTGCTATTCTTGACTACAGTAGTCACAACGGAGGGGCAGGGGGTGCTAAAAATCTCAGGTGGAGCTTCAGTTGTCACTTTCAATGACTCGATCTGGCCTAAAACTTAACCTAAAAATGCAGTAAATTTGTCCCATGTTAAAATTGTGAAAGTATCGTCACTCGGTAAACATATCCAGGACCATCCGTCCTATATTAATTCTTTGATAAATTAAAAAACTTCGCAAAAAAAAAAAGATACTTTTCGAGTATTAGGACTGAGGCTTAATATTTCAAATATTAATAAAATCTAGTTTTAATGAAAGCTGGGTGCCACTTTTTGCTTGGGATCTTGCAAGGGTTCAAATTACTTTAAGCTTATTATGTGTAGATAAGATCAAAAATTACAGTATATTATGTAATGTTCCAAGAACTTATAATTTATGCAGCAATACTTATTCAGTTTTTTTTTATGAGTGGGGGCAAACGAGCGGTCATTCGCTGGCGCGTGGTCATTTCCAGCAGTGGACTTTTACGAGCAAATGAAAAAGATATTAACAGTGTAGTGGCGGTGTAGGAATATCGACTGATGTCGTAAGAGGCGACAGAGGAAAAAAAAACAGATGTGCAGCAGCGTCTTCCTAATAACAACTAAAAAATAAAAGAACTGCGACTGCCAACCCACCAGCCCAGCGTGGCAACTATGGCAAATAAACCCCCTATCTGGCAATCTATGGGGAAGCCTTTGTCGAGCAATGAACTTTTGATAGGCTGTAACCGTAACGGGAGAAGATATTGCCTTACATACTAACATTTTCTGTACTCGTATATTTCGTTAAAACGATACACTGGGTTTGATTTCATGTCAAATCAATACCAGAAATTAGAGACCGTTTATACGAAATATTTTCTCAGTAATTGCTCCATCTATTCACAATTACTTGTCGGGTAATTTTTGTTACAGCCTGTAGCTAAATTTATCGGCAAAGTATTTAATTAACAAACCGCAGCTATGTCCAACAATAACGTTGTTAAGTCCGCAAAATTTTATTGTGAGAGCGATAATTATTATCGATAATTGACTCAATTGTATTGTTTTATTGTACCAATTCTATTATGGTTTATTTATTATTCTATATTTAATTAGTGTAAGGTGGTGTTCAATTAATTCATCGATTAAATTATTTATAATTTTTAATTAACATTTTTCTAATTTTAAAAACTATAATAGCTACACTGGTTAACGGAGAGGACAAAAAACGTCTGGAAAAGGCACAGCGAAACTAGTGAGTCTTGGAGAAGCATTGGTAGAAGTTACTTGTCTCAGGAAATATTGTGAGTTTAGTATTAAAATGTTAACTAGTATTATTAAAGTATTGGCAAAGAGTTCTATGTTTCAATCAATTAGTTAGCTGTGGTATGGGCTGGTCTTGTAGTTCGAAGAACCGACAACCGATGGAGAAGTGAGATATCTATTGAGGGCAGCTGCGTATTTTAGTGGGATATAGGGTGAGCTCCACTAGATAAAGCGAATACAAAGACAGGCAGGGAGTCGATGACCTAGCCTAAGTTTAAGTGGGGGCTTGTGAAGGGCAGTATTGATGATGATAAATACGTTCTATACTTAATCATCTAATCTTTTTCATCATCGTCCGTAAAAGCCCACCAAAGAACCTACTGGACATGGGTCTGTTCGTTTAAGTAGAATTTGCACTAATCTGAATCCGTCTTGCATTGTCAAAGGTCAGTACCACTCCGGCATCTTTTACGTTGCAACGGTATGGTTAAACGATATATACGATAAATAAAGATATATAACGCCAACTTTTGGAAGCCACAAGATCTTTCGGTTATTTCATTCCGAGACTCTCTGAACGAAATAGAGTGATGTATTTACCTGATGGTAAATGACTAACGCAGCCCATGGACAACTGAAACCTTTTCAACAAACACAAACTTCAAACAAAGAAGGCTACAGATGCGTTGTCTCCTCTGAGGATTAAGAATAAATGGCTCACAGTCTGTAATTATAATGGATCTCTGTCCCTTTAACGGTACATCGCAGTGCACGTAGTGCTATTTGATTGCAGAAATAATAAAGAGGGTGGTACCTACCCATACATACAGACAGATTTTTTTAACAGTAAGTTTCAAAATATTTAAATGCCCGTTCATTAAAATGAAGTGTAAACGAATAACATCGACTCGATATAGCACTAAAATGTTCAATAATGCTACAACAGACTGAGGGAGACTATAAAGCTTTATTAGCAAGCCAGTTCGTTCAACGAAGTTAATTATTTTGCGGTGCGTCATTAAATGAAACAATATTGTTGAAACATTCTATAGAAATTGCTTTTGGGCACAATCTTGTAATTTATCATATAAAAGAATTTACTGTTACCGTTACAGCCTATTAAATCCATTGCTGAACATAAGCCTCCCCCATAGATTGCCTCATAGGAGGGATATATCCCATAGTTGCCACCTACTCTAGCCGCTTTCGGCTACGGTGGACATTTTATATAATAAGGAAACGAACATGCGGCTCACCTGATGGTAAGGAACTACCGCCGTCCATGAACAACAACACCAGGAAAATTGCAGGGCGTTGCCGGCTTTTGAAAAAAGAGTGCCCTCTTTTTTGGCTTTTTGGCCTGTGGCTTTTAGGCGCTTGTGTTTTTAATTAAATACATTTAGCTTTTTTACCGTTTAAATGTAGAATATTAACGTTAAACCATTGCACGTATTCTGATATAGCATTATTCACTTCGTCCCACTAAAATTATTGATGTTTACATATATATACATACATAAAAACTCACGCCTGTCACTCAGAAGGGTAGGCAGAGACTACGGACTTCCATTTGCACGATCTGACACATCTCTCGCCTCAACACATCCATATGTCTACATACACACTCGTCAGTTAAATTACTCCTAATCTGGCCCATTTTCAATATATCGCCAATTTGGTCGATAAACTTTCGTCTAAACGTCCCTTCCGACTCTTCGTTCACTTCTGCAACATAAATTTCCTTTGTCACTCTTTCCTCGTTCATTCTTTCTACATGACGAAACCACCGAAGCATTCCTTTCTTGATGTTTAAGTTTAAAAATCAAGAAAGTATCATCAGCAAATAGTAATGTATCATGAGTATCCTACAAAATGAGTCATTAATCTAGATTAGAAATAGAAATGGGCCAAAAATGAGCCCTGAGGAACACTCATTAGTACAGGTGACCAGGAAGACTTTTTTGATAAATTTTTGAGAATTGGTTATACCATCCTGACATTCCCTTTCATAATCTTCTTTTTCATCATCATTGCTTTTGTGAAGGCTCCGCAGTTTTTTTTTTTACCAACTTAATCCTTCATACTGCTCCTAGTTTTTCCAAAATGCTTTTGTTACAATAGTATTACAACTTTACGTAGCTGAATTTGTTGCATGTACAGATAAATAAAGATTTGTCTGGCTTCTGCTTTGTGATTTCGTTAAATGCTTTTCCTCCGATGTTACATGCCCTCTTAGCAAGTTTCTAAAAAATACTAGTGCTGCAGACATCTGTAGCTGGAGGCGAATACACATTTAAAAACCTCTTCTTAATGTGTCCACACGGTGACTGGATATCGAGCAGTAATGGATTCTTATCTTGATATCTAGTAACAATAACAAACATGTGTTAAACATGTGATAAAGGAAGCTTACCTCAAACGACGTCATTCTGAAACTTTGGCCGATCTTTCGTCTTTTTTGACCTTGAATTGATTAACCCAATAGCTTCAGACATTTTGAACACATTATTAGGCCGTTCTACTTGGAAATGAGTTGAGATTCGTATTCAGGGCGCAAAAACCTCCGGAATAGAAAAAGAAATGGAATAGGTGGGTTATAAGATGGTTTAGATTTACATTTGGACCCGGTAGGTGGCGCTGTTGTCAAAATACAGAAATCACCCGTGCGAAGCCAGGGCGGATCGCTAATGTAAGATAAATTAAACACTAGCACTAAGACTCATTTTTGCCTAGGAGTTCGTCTGGGTAGGTACTTCATTCGTACCAATTCCTGCTGGGCTGTGAAGAATTCCATCTTAGTTCTCCGAGGTGACAGCGCATCTATAGATTTCTTTTTGAAATTGGCTGAAGGTGTACATGGCTACTAGCCACATATCATCAGGTGCACTCTAAGCTCGTTTATCACTTCAGTTTTTATAAAGAAATCTGCTCACACATAACGCAGTTTTGCGTATAATGCAAATCCAAAATACTCACTTCTGTATTTACGTAACTCCTTTATTATAAATATTATGCTTCCATTACAGTTTTTTAAAAGTCCGCTACTGAAAATACGCCTACCCTATAGATTGCCTCGTAGGGGGGTATTTTGCTACGGTTGGCAAGTGGGTTACCAACTGCAGTTTTTAGTTTTTGTTATTATTGGGAAGACGTTGCTGCCATCTTCTCAGTTGTTTCCCTCTGTAGCCTCTTACGGCACCTACAGGATGATATGAGGTAGTGGATATTCTTACATCGCTACTACACGGAGGCAGTGTAATTGTGCTAAATTTCAATTATTTCCATGAAATAGTCTCTGAAAAAAGACTGTGATAGACAGACAAACGAAATTATGTCTCTACAAGTGTTCCGATTTGCATATTTTGACACGGAACACAAATTATCTTGCTAAACTCTTGGTATGCGTGTTGACAACTGCATTTTTTATTTTTTTGTTGTAATTAGGAAGACGCTGCCGCCCATTTTCTTGTTTGTTTGCCTCCATCTTCCGACACTCACAGGATGATATGTAGTAGTGGTTACACCGCTAACGCAAAAACTCTCCGATCACACTCTTAATCTCATGGCTGTTAGACGGGAAATGAAGCTGCAGTCTTCAGCAGATTTAACAGCATACAAGCAATTGAACAGACAGATCTCCAAATGCATGCGGCGTGACACCAGCTAATAAGCCTCGTATTGAAGAAGCGATCGAGCGGCACCAGGGCTACAAAGTCTTTGCCAGAGATCTGTCTGCCAGAAAAAAAACAACTGTCGAAGCTGAAAACCGAATGTGGCAGCGTCGTGAGATTTTGAGTGAGATTGAGAGGTTATAGAAACTTGCAATCTCACTAAAAGAGGGCAGCTGTACACATCATCGTTGGAGACACACGCAAGTTTGAGTAACGATCCGAGAGCAAGTCTTATCCGACACTATTTCGATGATATTCCGGAAGTCAGTCTGAGCGAGATTATAATGGCTCTCCAGTACCTTAAAAACGGCAAGTCCCCGGGCGAGGACGGAATTAGAGCGGAGCTTCTGAAAGCGGGTGGAAAACCAGTATTTGAAGTCCTTCAGAACAATTTTATCCCTATGGTGCTTTACTCCGGAAGCGTGGAGCAAAGTTGATGGCCTTGTTCTTCAAAGAAGGCGACAACGCTCTCTTGAAGAATTACAGTTCGATTTTCCTTCTGAGCCGCGTCTACGTACTGTTTCGAGAAACATTACGAATCGTCTCGTACGCAGAGTTAAACTTCAGCCTCCGAACAATTTGTTTCTGAAACCTTTAGCACCATAGACCACATATGGAAAGATTGTAGAAGACCGAAGAGAGTACAATCTGCCACTTTGACTTGCGTAAATGGACTATGAAAGCCTTTGAACCCCTCGAAATTTGGGTGGTACGACAGTCCCAGCGGTGCCAAGTTGACTGTGGGTATGGTTCTGAAGTGTTTGTGAGTAGGGCTACCATGGCTATTTGAGTACAGAATCAGAGTACAAAACCGATCCAACTGAGAGGTGTAAGACAAGGTGACGACTTATTTGGTCGAACTGTATTGCTCTACTGAATGTATAGTGCAGTACGCTGTTTATTGCTGATAATGATTAATTTTGTAAACAAGAGAGCAAGTTGTACATCCGCACTCACACCTATATTATTTTTAACAATTTTAAATTTCAAATTTAGGAAAGTTTTTTATCTAGTAATATTCTTTTATTTAAATAATTTTGAGGGTAAATGAAATAAAAGTCTTATAAAAAAAAACATGCGAGAGTGTCGTGTAACACTCGATTGGAACGAACTTCCTTTCGTAGTATATTATTATTGATAAACGTATTATATTATTGACTAACAAATACAAATAAATGAATTACTAGCGTCTATTAACATGAAACGTCATTTAAAATAATATTAATTTTATGGCAAGATCAGAAAAAGTGCGAGGGAGATGGATATTATTCCATCTGGCTCGCACTATAGAAAGGGGGTCGTGACAGAAAAATCTTACACTTTTTCTCGCCTATCCGTCAAATTGTGTGCGATAAAGACTTCGTTCAAAATTCAGATTGGGACGGGCGAAGCATCGAAGATCGAGAAATTCGTACTACGGTCCCAATCCGCCTGCAAAGCGTGATGATTAAAATCTTCCTACAATGGGAAAACCCTGTAATTTTGCTGATGAAAGATGGAAAAAAATAACGAGTTTAATGAATGAGTGATATAGAAAACTAAATAATTGTACTTATGTGAATACTATATACATTAATAGAAACCTTATTCTGGGCCACCATATTAAATTCTCTACTTTCATTTTAAAACCCTAAACATAAAACTACTTCAGACTTATATTGTAGACGAGGTAATAAAGTTTTGTGAGATTGAAGCAAAATTCAATATAAACTTTTATTCATGTCAGTAATAAAAATTTCAAGCACTCAAGGATTGTTTCACCTCACTGCGTGTAGATTTTGATTTATTTCTTATACCAGATCATGTTGGAAAAGTTCCTTTGCAGAGTTATTTCGAACTTGCTGTAAGTTAAACTGAACAAGTTTCCAGTAAACATTTAAAAAAATCTGTGTGCCTGCATAAAAATATAACATCATTCAACTTCTATATTAATTCTCTTAATTCACTTAATTCTCTGATCTATGTAATATATCATATATAAATATATATTCATCGTTCATCGGAGACTCTTGCTCTCTTTATACCCCTTCAACGTTCGAGTTTCATATGTTCATCGTTTGCTGTCCAATTTGTGACCTGCCTGAAAAATTAAGACAACCTACCTGCAAACAAATATTTAAGAAGAATTTTCGAGATCATTTTCTAAAATTGCTTTAAAACTGCAAGTTCCGTCATCATTATAGTAGTAATCTCTGTATATTAGTTTCATCAGTATATTACGTATCTTTATGTATCTTGTATTATATTTTATTATACTATATAAATTTATATATTTGTGTATATTGATTTATGTATATATGTATGTACGTATGTATTTGTGTATATGTATATATATATATATATATATATATATATATATATATATATATATATATATGAACGTATATGTATGTGTGTATGCATATTTATTTGTAACCGCTTTCAAAGTTCTACCACTACCTAAGGTTGTACCATACCAGTTGACTGGCAGAGAATGCTTTTAGCATTAAGTCCACCTGTCGTTCCTGTACTTAATATGTAAGGTTCAATGAAGTTTAAATACCAGCGTAAAATAACAGCTTAATGCTGCTGTGTTTTGTATGGTGAGTGTAGAGAACTGGAGACCCTTTTTACTGGAAAAGAGGCATTCCATCTTAGTTCTCAAGGCTGACAACGCATCTGCATTTTGATTCGCAAATGAGGATAGACGTAAATGTATATGGGCCTCAGCAACCACTTACCATCAGGTGGACTATGTGCTCGTTTGTCACCATATTTCTATTAAAAAAAATATCTACTACCCCATAACGTCCCGTAGGTGTCGTCGGAAACAAAACAAGATATGGGCAGCACCGTCTTCCTAATAACAACTAAAAAATAAAAATTGTCAACCCAGCGGTACATATGCCAATACATATATTATGATGTAGCGCTGCGTGTGATTTTGTATTAAAACTGGAATATGTGATATCGACGGAATCAAGACGCATATATTCTGAACGTCAGTATTCCTCACAGTCGTATGGACCAGAGACGTGGTGGCCATATGCGGAAGTTAAGGTCCGCTCAGGGACTATGTAGAGGGCTACGATCGGAGTTTTTCTGCGTGCTAGAATCCGTAGTGACGATTTCCTTAGTAGAACCAAAGTAACCGATATAGCCCAATTGACCAATAATCGAAAGTTGCAATAGCCCAGCTCGACGTACGTTCTTGAGTGGTAGCCTAATACAGATATGCGAAGTAAAGGGTAACCTCCTCCAGGTAGGAAGTCGATGGATGCGGGTGGCTCAGTGTTGTATTTTGATACATTCCTTAAGGGGCCTATGTATAAGAATTTTTCAAGTAGCACATTAATTGTAAATTTTAATTTAGTTTATATCACTTAAGTTTTTTTAATAGAAGTATATGTGTAATTTAATTTTACTTGAGTACAGTTGAAGGACATCTGGTACAGTTATGTTTTTACCAGATGTCTGCAATTGTGTTTAATGAATATTGTATGCCTTATTATAAGCAAGCATAATTGGTTAGGAACAGAAGTAAAAGAATTTTGTTGTTTTGTACGAGGGTGTTATAAACTGTTTATTCTTTTACCGTAAATAATATCATTAATATATAAAATCATTAATAATCATTATTTATTGATAATAAATCATTAAGTAATCATGATTTATGTATAATAATTTTTAATAAAACCAGTTTTAGGGATTTAATTTATGTTTATATTTAATTTATATTTAATATCTGTCATTAGACAAGGTGGTATTTTATGAAAAATCGTGATGAAATTTTAGCTGTCCACGAAAAGTTGCATCAAGGTCTGATTGTCAACTGCTATTATATAAGTTAACAACATTCATTGAAATTTAATTTTTTATTAAATTTGTAAGTACTTAATTAGACACATTCATAAATATATTTAAATGTTTATTTTACACATATAATACTAGCTGGTCCTGCCGCAGAAAAAATAGAATAAATTTTTGGTACAATACGCGCACCATCTACTGTAAATTAATTGTAGATTATAACTATGCTAATAACCTTCCCGCAAGTGCAAGCAATAAGTTGACAATTTTTACCGCAATCTGATGATCGGTATGGCAGCGCATAAAATACGAACAAACAAAAATGATTTTTTTATAGGATAGGGTGATAAACGAGCACACAATCCACCTGAAGGTAAGTGGTTGCAGTAACCCATAGACATCTACATCTATCCTCAATAAAGAATCAAAATGCAGATGAGGTGTCACCCGTGAGGACTAAGATGTAATGCATATTTTCCAGTAAAAATGGTCCCCGGTTCTCTACACTCACCATACGAAACACAGCAGTGTTAAGCTGCTATTTTACGCTGGTATTCTGTGAGTGGTCCTTCCCCGGTCGAGCTGACCCATTCGTGTTACAACTATACTACTATATATATAGCTGTAGCATTGCTCTACCACATTTATTAGATTAGATAATGATTTGCGCGTATTTTAATGATTGGCTAAGTTCTAAAAGACTTGAATCCCCTGATCTAGCACGGTGTTAATCATTATTGTTATATGCATAATTAATACTGACTGCGAGTTTTAACTTACAACCCACTTTACATAGGTCTGAAGTGCTAACAGTTCTTAGCTTTGGAACGAAATTCATAGCTTGCATACTTATCACACTTGTTCTTAAAGTTTTACCCTCAACTAATAGAGTTATGCTCGATGCATTTTGAGCAGTTCTTGTTTCTCAAATAATATTTTCAAAAACATAATTTTATGTAACTAGCAGACCTGCCTGGCATTGTTCTACCATTTCTCATAGGTGGCCTGATGTGTCTCCCTCCGGACTTTTACAGAGTAATTTGTAATTTAAAATTTATTAACAAAATGCCCTCCTTAAAATTTCATGTTCGATTCCCAATGTTGACAAAGAAATTTAATCTATACAAATCTATACAAATAAATAAAATTGGAGTGTCTGTTTGTAATGTCAAAATAACAGCTTTCACTAAATGCATATGAAAGTATATACGGTACTTATAAGAAAAACAAAAATTTAAAAATTTTGGTCTGTCTGTCTGTCTGTTTGTTCCGGCTAATCTCCGAAACGGCCGGACCGATTTTGATGGGACTGTCACTGGCAGACAGCTGATAAGGAGTAACTTAGGCTACTTTTATTTGAGAAAAAGAATTAGAGTTCCACGCAAAATAATTAAAAACCTAAATTACACGCGGGCGAAGCCGCGGGGAACACCTAGTAAAAAAATCAGAGTTGATTTGACTACGATCTCTTTGTTAGTAAGTGGTAATCCAGTCTTGGATAGTAAATCAAAGTATCTTGAGGTGTCACTCTCCTCTTGTAGAAATAAAATAATAACAATAACACAGTTTTGCACGACCTGAACGCAAAGCGGTGACTGCTCCCCGCTCACATTAAGTCGGGTTTATTATCTTTATATCGCAATAACACGTAAAGTAAAGCACATTAATAGTAAGAGGAAACTTAAATAATAAGTACGTTTCTTTAATTAAATTTTAAAACAAGTATTATTATAAAAAAAGTCTAATTAAAAGCTTAGTTAGTCAGGGTTAAGAAATAATATGTTACCAAAATATTTTGAAATTGACTTGATGAAATGACCTTATATTTATTCACTGTCTTCGGAATCATGCAAAGTTAGTAGCAATAGAAAATCAATGTTTCCTCCTAGTTTGATTTTAATCTATAATCTATAAATATAAATAAAATTGAAGTGTCTGTCTGTAAAATTGAAATAACTGGTTTATATTAAGCTCAGGGGGTTATTTTCATGCTATTAACACATAAATATATTTTTTTTAATTTTTTGTTTTTGTCTGCATGTTTGGGCTAATAATCTACGGAACAGGTAAACCAATTGTGATGAAACTTGATGAACAGATAGAGTGCAATGCCAAGAGGGATCTAGGCTATAGTTTATCCGAAAAAATTTAAATCTCATCTCTAGAAATTTAAAGAAATTATAACTGCTAAAATCGGCAGTTTTACATATAAATAAACCCTCATTCTCAAATAGTAATCAGGTTGCTAGAGGATCAAACAATACGTTCCAGTGATAATTATTTTTCTTTTATAATTTTTAATTTATTCTTAGATTAGTGACTATTACGATGTAATTGTAGAACATTATTACTTATTATTCAGTTGGAGTAAGGGTATATGATTTATACAAATAACTGAAGTAATTAATCAACTAAGCTATCTTACCGAAAGTTTTCGAAGATACCCACGAGAGACGAAATGGGATGATTGATTCTCTTATACGCCAACTCTCTGAAAATTATCTGTAGTTATAATCCTTTCCCAACAACTTATTAATCTATGTTAAGGTTTCGAGAACTTTATAATAAAATTTTAAAGCGTATAATACTATCAAAAGTTATTCTTTAAGATGGTAAAAGTAATAAGACTATTAGGAATATTTGACTGAACGTGACTGTTTCGGAGGGCTACTTTTCTGAAAAGAAAATAAAGGAGAATGGGATTTTTGGACCTGAAGTTAACTAATTGGTTTATACTTTAAAGAATTGGCTATATTTTTTTAAAGTTAAATATAAAAAAACTAGCTCTTTTTACAATCTAGATTTCGAAAAAACAATAAAATAAGAAATAAGTTAGAAAATCGATTATATTGATGCAATCGATTTTATATTTATTCGGATCTAAAAAACTTAAACTGAAAACGCTTCCAAGGTTTCATTAAAATTCTATTATTTACTTTGACAGATATATTCATTTGGAAATAAAATATATAATTCGCATAAGGAAAAAAGAAATAAACATTTTATGGCAATAAATTGATTACCAAAAAAAATACACTAGTGAAATTCTTGTTTCTGAACGCTAGCTGCTAGTACCTCTTAATAGTTTGTGCTACCTACCAATAAAGGACTTCTCATTTTGAAAAGTGACTTGATAAAGACCGATTTTCGATTCGATTTGAAACGAGCGCAATATAATCGATTCTCGATTAAATTCGGCATTTCAATATCTATTTTCTATTATTTTTCTGTGTTAATTAGGGAAATAAAAAATTTGAGAACATATCTACAAAATAATAATAAAAAATACAAAATATCAACATGCCAATATGCCAACAAATAACAGTAACAGCAACAATTCAAGTAATCGATCTCATATCGATATGCCTAATATCCATTTCAATTAGTTGTTGCTGTTTTCACTTTCGCTAATCGTTTCACCATTTTTTTTCCTAAATAATCACAGTTTTTCTTTCGTGATTTTATACTGATCCTGCTTCAATATCTTTAAGTAATTATAGTGAAAAATAACCTGTTACAGTGTAATTACAGTAAAAAATCACCTGTTACAGTGTAAGTAATACATAAAATCACTTTTACTTATTCTACAATAACTCCTCCTAGATTAACAAATCTTGCCAGATTTTCAGCTATAAATTGTTTTTATATAAGCTTTCAAATGGTTCGACTTTCATCTTGTTAACATCTGGGCCAAGAATGTATGGAGACGTCTCCTTCTCCTTTCTTCTGTTTAGGTAGGATTAAAGCAACATTACTTTTATATCTTTATTTAGGCCAATGAATCAATAGAAGATCTAGCCTGTATTTAATATAGCTGTCTCGGACTAACCGGTTACTGTGGTGGCTGTATACTAGTTTTACATGTTCAAATAGTTATAAATATAGCTACGTGGTCTTGGTGGTACTAATATATATATATATATTACTGTACATAACATAAGCACAAAAAACAAATTACAAATAAAATAACTTAGGCGGTAGGTACAATAAGGCGGTGTTATCGCTAAAAAGCTACTTCAGACTTTTCTTCTAGGCAAACATTGAATTGTGTAGTACAAAGCTTTATGAAACATAAATTATCTTTCTTATTTCCATTATTTTTATGGAATAAAGTGGCAAACGAGCTCATATTCCACTTGACGGTAAGTGGATGCTATGACCCATATACGATTTATCTTTGATTAAAAATCAACATGCGGGTGCGTTGCCATTCATTAGGAAAAAGATAGCCAAAAAAACAAAAAAAACGTCCTCCGTTTCTCTACACTCATCATACATAACATAATTTTTTTGCGCTATTCTGTAACAGCCCTATTAATAAACATAGACTTGAGCAAGATTAACTTTACTCCTAGTTTAAAGTTTAAAATAACTAATTTCAGTATTAATAAACATAAGAGTAAGGAGGGAGTAAACTAATCCGAATCTACTCTCGGAATAAAAGTTAATCCTTGGCGTTACATAGTTTAACGACAGACTAAGCATAGACTAGCCGCGTATTTTGATATTTTGTAAAACTTTACGCAGTTTACGCACGTTATAGCTACCTAGTAAGTTCGTATTTCATTAACAACAACCTCAAGATGGATAGAGATTATTTGATTGATGATATGACAGTGATAGATGAAATTAATGAAGTGGTTAATCAGATTCTATTAATGAGACGTGTAAAATTTTATAAAATTCGTAAGAATCCACTGGAAGAACTTCAAGAAGCCGAATTTAAAATTAAATACAGATTTTCTCGCATTACTGCCGTTTCCCTTATTGGCATGGTGAAAAATGATTTAGCTGGTGATTCAAGAGGTGGATTTATACCAAAGTTTTGACTGCCATAAGAACATGGGCCCGTGGAGAGGTAATTACTATGTAGCTACCTACTATCAATTTTATAGGTTTTTACCTTCATTTACATTAACATCTTCCATTATCAATAGTTTTTACAATTAAGTGTATAATTATTAGTTATGATTTCTAATTCAATTAAGTACTTTGTTTTTCAACAGATACAAGATGATGGGAGATCTAAGTGGAATTGAGTCAGCCAACAATATCACTTGTATGCAAACAAGTTGTTTTAGCACTAGTAGCACAAAGAGTACAGTGGATTAAAATGCCACAAAGTGATGTGGAGCAGAACCATGTGATTGCAGGTTTTTATTCAATATGTGGATTTAGACAAGTGATAGCACATTGATAGCTATTGATTGCACACATATTCGAATCCCGAAAGTCGGTGGAAATATCGGACAATACTACATAAACAGGAAAGGATACAGTTCAATAAATGTACAAGTAAGTTTTATAGCACCTAGCTAGCCCATATTTGCCATAAAGTTACCTAAAGTTATATCTTAGTCAGAATCAGTACAATCTCCTTAATCTTTTATTTCATATTAACGAAGCTATGAGTACTTTGTTCCAGGTTGTGTCAAATGCTAATTTAGAGATCTTGGATATAGTGGCACATTGGCGAGGCAGCACACTTGACTCAAGAATATTTAATGAAAGTCGCATAAAACAAAGGTTTGAGCAGTCAGAATTTAAAGGCAGGCTTTGAGATTCTGGTTATGCTTGTACTTTATTTATTCACTCCCATCCTGCGTCCCAATACACAAAGGAAGAAATTTACAACCGGTCGCACATCAGAACCTGGAAACACTGTAGAACGATGCTTGGAGTGGAAGCAAAGGTTTCGGTGTTTACTACAGGACTTAATACTAAATTAGAGCGTACAAAACTATATATTGTTGCATTGGCAATACTGCACAACATTGCAATGCACAAGCAAGATCTGCTTGAGGATGTAGTAGAAGGAGATGATGGAAATGTTCCAGTCACACAATTAGTAAATAACTCCCTAAGAGGAAATTCAGTACGGGCAGCATTTATTAATGAAAATTTTTAAAATAAATATACAATATTTACATCTACAAAAGATTTTATTTATCCTTAAAAAATAAAACTAAAATATTATTTTATTAATTTATAATCTAACAAGGACTTGTCCAGACATTCAGCTATTTTAAATAATTTATTTAAAATAATATACAATATTAAAAACTATAATAAAAAAAAACTAAAACTAGTAACTTAATTATACAGTCCTACTCTCAAATAATTTGACACCAGGAAATCCACAGAATGTGGCGGAGCGGAGATATTCATTAAAAAATCTTAACAGATCTCTACAGGACTCAAAAGTCTTTATATTACATAGCTTCATATTGACTTGAAATGTGCTGTACCCCGCATCTTTCCCTGAAACACAATCATTTACGGCCTAAATAAAAGCACTTAAGAAATTTTTTATCAAAATATGTCAATTGGTATTGTTTCGAAGTTGTGCCCGGTTCATTATGAGTATATTACTCGGTAAATTTTAATTTAAATATTGCGGTATTACTATATGTATTCAATTGTATATTCAAGTACCTGGTAGATCATATAATATATTCTAAGAGCTATGTTTGAGTATTGATTTATATGATTAATTGTTTAACTTTGTTAATTATTTTGTAATGTAAAATTATCTCAGGGCTTAATAGTAATCGATATGTATATTTTTCCATGTTGAAAAAGTAAAAATAACCCTATTTTTGTAATAGAGGGCAGAGTGGACACAGTCCGAGCCCCTTTTCTTTAGTAAAAAAAAGTTGTCTTAAAGTTTAGTGTCAGATTCTTAAATGTTATATGCTTAAATTGAATAACAGATTTGGGACAAATTTTGAAGAAATATAGATCATACTCTGGGAAAACAAACCGGGTACCTAAAAGTCCTAAACTAGGTAGATCATAAAATCAGAAAACCAATAATTATCTTACTTTTTGTGAACTTCTTCCCACGCTTTAGTTTTTATCTTGATTGTATTTGTATCTGGGGATTTATTTTCAATAATTTCCACATATTCTTTGAGCACAGACCGAAATAAAAACTGAAACAGTAAAAGATATCAATAAAGACACCGTACAACGATTCATTAATAATAAATTAATAAAACTATTGACTTAAATTACCTTTTCTTCTTCATCCCAATTTTGAGAGATTTAATTTAGAACTTAGTTTTTCCACCGAGTCCGAAAACAAGACGAGGAACAACACGTATAACGTATTTTTCAGCTCTTGTCAAGTTGTCAAACTCAAAATATTGCCTGACACTGTCATTAATGTCATCATCAAGCATTGAGTTCATTCACCAATCATTCACTGACTCACTCATTTTACTTTTAAAATAAGTGGGTTGCCTTAGCGCACGCGTTAATCCCGGCGTAAGGAATGTATTGTTAATCCGAGGTTACTCCATGTTTATTAATAACATTGTAATAAAGAAGTTAATACTCAGTTACTCTATGATTAACTAGTCCAAGTGTAACTTCGAATTAAGCTTGGAATAAGCAATTTTTATTAATAAGGCAGTAAGAGCGTGTACCCTTCCCAGTCGAGCCGACCCATACGTGCTGAAACCATGTAGCTGCAGCGTGACTCTGCCACGTCAAAAAAAATAAAAACATAAAAAGTAGTTTTTTTAAAGGCAATATTATTTTGCAGTTTAGTTGTCGAGTAGGTCTGGTAATAATTTATTATTTGCCTTTGCTCTGATGTAAATCTCGAGTGTTCTCAAATATTACTTCAGACAGAATCTTGAAATCTAAGCGTCTCTATCTTTCAGTAATCGTAATTATTTAATTTCCATTGTAGTCGTTAAATAATTAAGGAGAACCAAATAAATAGAGAGTTTCATTCAATGTGATAATGTAATCAAATTTCTATTTAAGAGTTCTTATATCATTTAACTTTTTTTATACAGAAGAGTTTATTTATAAAGTTTATTTCAGTTCAACATGTGGTGCTACAGGGAATGGAACTATTTATTCCATCATCCGTGGTACCTATCAGAGGCAGATCTCAGCCTTGGCTTGGTCGCTCCTGTAAGACTGCATTACGCAGTAAGCAGGAGTGTTATCAGGCTGAGGCTTTGTCGGCTCGGGATGTAAACACCAGCATGTTTAAAACGAAGTATAACTTCGCCTCCAGGTCCTTAAAAAGAGTTATTGCCAAGTCAAAGTCAGAGCACATAGGCCAGAATTATCGAGAAACTAGTTCACCTTACTTCGGGAACCCGTGCATTCTGGTCTCTCGCCAAGGCTGTCCAAGGGAATTTCTGTAAGCCATCACTACCATCTCTGCACAGGGAGGACGACTCACTGGCCCATGCCGCAAAATATAAAGCCGACCTTTTAGGCTCTCTTTTTGCGTCCAACTCGACTTGATGACGGGGTGGACACGCCGACCATCCCGCGTGTGAGTGCTCCATGCCGGATGCGGTTCACAGCGCTCGGTTCGCAAAAAGCACCTCCTGGAATCCACAAGTCGAGTTGGCCAGACGGAATCCGCCCAATTTGTGTGTCCGGAGTTGGCACCGGTTCTAACGCATCTTTCCGGTACTCCTACTCCCTAGGCGTAGTCCGAAATCATGGAAGACAGCTTTTTCCACCCGATCCCTAAAAGTTGACCGCTCAGACCCGTCCAACTACAGGCCTATCGCCATCACCCCTTGTTCTCCAAAATAATGGAGTCCGTTATAAACTGCCAGCTCATGCGGTATCTTGAGGATCACCAGCTGATTAGTGACCGCCAAAACGGTTTCCGTCGTCGGTCAGCTGGTGATCTTCTGGTCTACCTGACTCAGATGGGCGGAGGCAGTAGAGTCCAAGGGAGGCATTGGCCGTTAGTTTGGACATTTGAAGGCTTTCGATCGGGTTTGGCACAGCGCTTCTTTCGAAGCCCTTCCTATGGGCTTCCGGAGAAATTGTGCAATTGGATCACCAGCTTTCTTGCAGATCGGACATCAAGGTCGTTGTAGACGGTGCATGCCCGACTAAACTTCCTATTAACACTGGTGTTCCAAGGCTGCGTGCTATCACCAACGCTGTTTCTTCTGCATATCAATGATATGTTGCAAACCGGTAACATTCATTGCTATGCGGATGACAGCACTGGTGATTCTATACCTGTCGTGCCAATATTTCTCGGAAAACGTCGCCGAGTACCGGAACAAACTTGTGTCTGAAGTCGAGTCTTTGCTGAACAATTCTCGGATTGGGGCGACTAAAACAGCAGTTTAATCCTCACTTGACACAAGTTTAGCGTTATCACAAAAGATCCCCTTGTCGTATCTCCTCTGCGGCAAATTGTTGCTCAGCCAGTATCGGAATCTCAGCGTCGACATATCGAGGACGCAGTTTCGTGATCACTTCAAAGAGAAGGCCAAATCATTCCAAAAGCATGGCGTGCTCAGCAGCGGGACAGTATTTCATGCTGGCTCAACGCCTGCAACTACAAGGCGCAGGTTCAGCCCCACATGGAATACTGTTCCCATCCCTCCTTCCACTTGACCGCATCCAGCGCAGAGCGGCTCGAATCGTCGACGACCGAGTCCTTTCCGATCGGCATGATTCATTGGCGCTGCGAAGAGATATTGCATCCCCTTGGCATTTTCTTTAGCATTTATCACGGGGAGTGCTCTAAGAATTGTTCGGATTAATCTCAGCCGTTACATTTCACGAACGCACATGCGGCAGAACTTTCGATACCATCCACACCATCTGGTAGATTGACGGTCCACCACTGTGCGATTTAGAAGATGTTTTCTTCCACGCACAACCTTCTTGTTGAATCGATTACCACCAGCGATTTTTCCGGACCGATACGACTTAGGGACATTCAAGAAAGGAGTCTACTCCTTGTTAAAAGGCCGGCAACGCATCTGCAATTCCCCTGGTTACCCTGGTGTTGCAGTTGTTCATGGGCGGCGGTAGTCACTTACCATCAGGTGAGCCGCATGCTCGTTTGCCCCCTCTTCTATAAAAAAAACAGGAAACTGAACGCAACGTTCTTTACCAAAAAAAAAAGAAAAGACATTAGACTGAAAACACTATGTTGCGGTAGGGTCTCTATTCTACTTGGGGTGTGTCAGTGTTAATGTCCCTCTTTTATTTACTTCTGCCTTCCCCCACTTCCTCGAAACCATTAAATGAAGGCCAGCAGGAGATCTAGTTTATAGCTTTGTCAGCGACTACGGGAGTGATAGACCAGATTCGTGGTATTCTCCGCGAGCGACTGGCACATCGCCATACCAACACTCCTGTTACCCCGTGACTCCTCGACTCGTATGGGGAGAGGACACTCCGGTCATCGCAGTCTACCAATACTCATTCAAAGTGGGCTCGCAAATCCCACTCGAATGAATCTGATGAGGATACTGGACAACTTTGGCCGGCCTCGACCTCGGAACAACCATATGGATTTCTCTTAGTACATCCGCGGTGATCAAGGTATCACTACCAAGCCCTACGCCACAACAAGGCGAGAACCAGTATTGGGGGTTCAGTGCTTAGCTTACCTATGATTCCCGGAAGGAATGAAATATAATGAAATATATAATTAAGTATAATAATAATACATAATTAGTTTTTTTTAACTTATTATAAGCCAGTGTTTGACCACAATCCCACCTGGTGGTAAGTGGTGATGCAGCCTTAGATGGTAAATCGCACTGTCTTAGCGTAACAAAAGCCTATTCACTCTTGCCTTGAAGGCGCCCAGATTGTATTCGAACGGAATCTATATTGAATAAAAAAGTTTCTGTTTCTGTTTCAATTATAAAATAATGCAGTAGTTTGGACCCGCAAATTATTCCACTCCTTTGCTGTACGCATTACAAAAGATGAAGCAAACCGTTTGGTTCTAATGCGTGGAACATCGACAACAAAGGAATGAAGACCCGCCGACCGCCTGGTTGTCCGATGGTGGAAAGGAGATGGAGGAATCAAAACGTGTAATTCCTGCGCACACTCACAGAAATGCATCCTATAGAATACCGAGGGACTGGCTACTCTGCGCCTGTGCTCGAGGCTGTTAATACGGAATCCTTAGGACGAGATTACTAATCGCATTTGTCAAGGTTTTTTTTTTAAATATTTTTTTTTCATTTTTTTTAGTTTTATTTACAGAATTATTTTTAAGTGATTTGCGCTCAAGCATCAGCAAGTCATTTGAAAAAAAAAACGTTTACATTTTATAATTAAAGTCTATTATATAAATTATATAAACGTTTTCGTCGTGCTTTCAACTTTTCAAACAGCCTTTCAAAGTTCGTTTAAAAAGCGCTTCGCTGTTAAAGCGCGCCATAAAACGAAATAAATAACATTAGCTTTGTAATGAAGGTTTACTTAAAAACTATAATATTTTTATTTTATTTTATAGGATAGATATTTTATAGCATAGATGTAGATGTCCATATATTATATGGACATCTACATCTATCCTCAACAAAGAATCAAAAGGCGTTGTCACCCGTGAGGACTAAGATGGAATGCCTCTTTTGCAGTAAAAAGGGTCTCCGGTTCCTACACTCACCATACGAAAAACAGCAGTGTTAAGCTGCTATTTTACGCTGGTATTCTGTGAGAGCGTGGTTCTTCTCCGGTTGAGCCGACCTATTCGTGCTACAACTGTACTACTAATATAACTGCAGCATGGCTTTACCACGTACAACGTACAGCAGATAAAAATCGTTCTAGAAAATTTGGTTTGTTTTTGTTAGTTTTTGGTTCGTTTCGTCTGAGTGAGCATTGTAGATATTGAAAAAACGTAATTGAGTTTTTCTGTCAAGAAGTTCTCAGTAGCAGGAAGGTAGCGGTTATTCTCCCCCGTGCCTCTAAAAACACGTAACGCCGTTGGTCGGTTGCCGTTGCATTGGAGTGAAGAAATATAATGCACCTGTTCTTGCGCATACTTTCGTGCACTATAATCCTCCAATGTGCAAATGGCTAGTAAATAGTATCCGTTGAGACTGGCAACCGTGACCGAAATTGGGTCTGGAGGGCAATATTATTACCCTTATCGTGTTTTTTGATTAAAGATAATCTGAAAACAGTATTGGGGTATATTATGTATGTTTTCGTACGATCACAGCTAGCTGCTGATAGGCTGATCAATATGGGGGAGGTATGTTCAGCAGTGAACTTTTGATAAGTTGTTATGAATAAATGATGAATTATAATTCAAGGGTGTATGAAAATACAATCCTTTCTGCACTAAGGATTACGTCATCATTATTATTCATTCACATTCACAAGTTCACTGCAATATAGGCCCCTTCCAAGGTTTGCCAAAAAACATGATCTTGAGTCACAAGCATCAATCGACACCCTGCATGACTTAACATGTAGTCATTTTGGAATTCAAAAATTAAATAAATTTTATATTTATGGCATGTTATTCATTTTTAAAATCGGTTATTCATTTTCATAATGTATTTTGTTTTATCTCTAATATCTTTATATTTATAATCATGGTTTTTTTTCAAAAATCGTGTTGTTTTTAGGGTTCCGTACCCAAAGGGTAACCAACCGGACCCTAATACTAAGCCTCCGCTGTTCGTCCGTCCGTCCGTCCGTCCGTCTGTCTGTCAGCGGGCTGTATCTCATGATCCGTAATAGGTAGACAGTAGAAATTTCACACAATGTGTGTTTCTGTTGCCGCTATAACAATAATAAAAATAAAAATCAATTAAAAATTAAAGGGGAGCCCTTTAATTTTTAATTGATTTTTATTTTCTTTTTTTATTTGATTTATATTATACTCTACTAGAAACGTGTTTTACCATGGTACTGAACCCTTCATGCGCGAGTCCGACTCGCACTTGGCCGGTTATTTAAAATGAGTTTCAACGTAGAAAAAATGATTCTCAAACGAAACGACTGCATTAACGAAAGAACTGCGCGTTTTAGGTTCAGTCACTTTCTTTTGGAAAATTTGATCTCATAATCATAAACAAACCTCGTGGCTGTCCGGAAATGATTTTTTTTTATTTCAACTTTCTTATAGTAATAACAATAAACCTTAATTACAGTCAAATATTAAATTATTGTTGGAAATGAGGGTAAAAAAATAAAAGGAAATACGAACAAATGAAGGTAGAATGGTAATCTCTCACTTGTTTTAGCAGTATAAAGCATCGCACAGGCGACTAAGAGGCATCAGTCTGTAATTCTAAAAGTCCCACTGTCGTTACTATGTCCGTTGGGTTATTTTACTAGTGTAGGCAAGGAAGATCGTGTTGCTGAGAGGCTGCTCTGCGTTACATTGAGATGGGTAGTGATGCTGTTGGTTTGCATACTTTGGTGTTATCATGTAATTGGGTCTGATAGTAAGCAGGGTTTGTTACCGAGTAGTGTTCTTTTATTTAATACTTTTGAGAATAATTTCTAACATCAGAATTGGAATAATTTCTTATATTATATTATATTATATTTGTATGCAACTTTCTTAAACAAAACCGAAAATTCATAAGTGAAGTTCTAATATAATACAAAATTCAGTAGTAACATTAAATTTACATTACTTAAAAGTTTGAAACTTCCTAAAGCTTCTGTCAGTTCTTCTCTAAAGTTCCCACTTTTGGAGCCGGTAGTAGATTTTCACGTTCATTACTCATAAGGCTAATCTGAATAAATAACTTTTGACTTTGACTTTGACTGCCACTTCATCTTTCATATTAAAATACAAATTTATGCAGCTCTCACCGCTTAGTATACCAACGGCATTGATTGTAAATCTGGGCTATAAGTATCTGCTAATCGTTTTAGTGCTCCGTTAATATCTTTAGCTCGCGCTTAAACTCACTCATCTGTTCACAATGCGTTTGACATAATACCTTATGCAATATCTTCTGAGTCAGATCAGAAATTATCTGACTAAAGCTGGGTCCACACTGTATCATTTTATTGTATCCATAGTGTATTAAATCTCCGAGCGTGGCATTGACGTGTATCATTTTCGCTAGTGTGGACGCAAACTGATACGCGATCATGTTACTCGCCGTAGCTTGATACACCCCGATCCGTATATAATACGGATCGGGATCCGTATTATATACGGATCGGGGTATCTGATACATATCGTATCGGATACGTGTATCATGATCGGCAGAATAATCGTAGTATGGACGCATTTTGATACTGTGTCACAATACGTCTATATCATTTGATACATGATACACCGCCATTCATCTCGAGGCGGTTTTTTCCCGATCATCAAAGGGGATACGCAATGCCGATATCTAGACAAGTTTGGATTTTCCACTTATATGTTGAAACTGTAAATCAAGGAGTAATGCTCTTCCGCCAAGTAGGTTTCGGTTTCTAAATAGTTCTTGATGCCACCAACGACGTCTCTGTCTTTTTTACCCTGTTTTGACTCATTACAATAAAACGAGCCCATGTTACTGTTACACTCTGAGCTATCACAGAGATGGGTTCTGATTCCCTCTCTGAACTGAATGAGAGTTGTTGACTGAATTACAAGGAAAAGATACGAGGAATGGAAGATTGCGATACCAGGGGTCGTAGAAAAAATTGAGCGTCTACACATGACGACACGCGTTGGTGACACGCTGACAAGATACAGACGTGGAGTGGACGTGGTTTATGGCATGAATGAAGCATGACACGGTGAGAGATACGATATGGTCGAAATGGGCGTCCACAAATACTCGATACGATAAGTATGATTTTGAAATTCATGATGATACAAATGTTTTCTTATATTTACGCGAACACTACACATTGAATAAAACTACTTTTACGGATTATGTCGCGTTTAATAACTTATTTTTATTATTAATTCCCGACGTTTCGGGTGCTTTACAGCACCCATGGTCACGGGGGACTGAGGTGATTGACGTCCCGATGTCAGAGTTAACCCGGAGTACCTTCAGCTTTTTTAATTATTAATTTTGGTCCGATCTACGCAGAATGAACTTACTGTCTTGAAGTCTTGCAGTGGTATGCTTGGGTTTAGTTTTTTTGTTTTTTTTTTGTTTAGTTTAGTGGCATATTTACGTGGTAGAGCCATGCTGCAGCTATATTAATAGTATAGTTGTAGCACGAATGGGTCGGCTCGACCGGGGAAGGACCACGCTCTCACAGAATACCAGCGTAAAATAGCAGCCTAATGCTGCTGTGTTTCGTATGGTGAGTGTAGAGAACCGGAGACCCTTTTTACTGGAAAAGAGGCATTCTATCTTAGTCCTCACGGCTGACAACGCATCTACATTTAAATTCGGAAACGAAGATAGATGTAGATGTCTATGGGCCACAGCAACCACTTACCATCAGGTGGACTGTGTGCTCGTTTGTCACCCTTATTCTATAAAAAAAAAAAACATCGTGCATGTCTTACCAGCTCGTTACTCTATATAGTAAGAGGCTGCCCACTTCGCTAAACGGTACGAGGATGCCAATCGAGAATCCTTCTTACTATTTTGAAATTACATACTTATTGCAAAAACGCTTAAAGAAGAATAAAAAATAAAAAAACAGATTCCATTTAAGAACTTTTTTTTAATGTCGCAAATTTTACTAACCCTGTTAGTGTTCAGCACTATCAACTACTAACCTACCTCAATTCACCTAGAGATGAGATATTAAGCTTATTATATGATTGCAGTAGTCGATCTATGAATCTGAAATTAGGATGCATTCCATCACAAATAGGTTCAAAGATAAACGAAGATGCTAACCTATTAGCAAAATTATTTGTAACGCAATTATTCGAATTAACGCAAAATTAATTAGACAGAAATTTTAATACAATTCAAAAACCTTTGTCATGTTAAATTTAGAGAATAATGGTCCCAGGATTACCTTCATCAGTTCCTTCAAAGGCATAAATGGGAATATCAGAACCCGGAACCATCAGTAGGTGATGTGGTTTTAGTAAGGGAGGACGATCTTCCCCGGCGCGATGGTTGCTAGGTAAGATCGAGCAAAACATCCGGGACCCGATAAAATCACGCGAGTCGTCACAATACGTACCAAAAGTTCTTTAATTAAAAGACCTACTTCTAAGATAGCAATTTTACCTGTAACTAAATAAATTATTAGTTGCTGATTCGTAACAGTTTGGACAG
>JAGSMP010002295.1:0-26052 GCA_029286625.1 Parnassius orleans
ACCTTCATCAGTTCCTTCAAAGGCATAAATGGGAATATCAGAACCCGGAACCATCAGTAGGTGATGTGGTTTTAGTAAGGGAGGACGATCTTCCCCGGCGCGATGGTTGCTAGGTAAGATCGAGCAAAAACATCCGGGACCCGATAAAATCACGCGAGTCGTCACAATACGTACCAAAAGTTCTTTAATTAAAAGACCTACTTCTAAGATAGCAATTTTACCTGTAACTAAATAAATTATTAGTTGCTGATTCGTAACAGTTTGGACAGTTGCATGGTGGGCGGTTTGAAGGACATTTCTCATTATGTCCTTGGTGGGCGGTATGTCCGGATTAAACATACACACACCAATAAACATATTATAAAATGTAAATTGTTGCTAGATAATTATTTTCAGTTATTATATTTAGTTTATTGTTCCTCGGTGACGACTAGATGGCGTTGTTAGATTTATGCAACTTATTGAATCGCGCTGTGGTTTGGTTAGGCTGAGAATTATAAGGCAGTTAAAATTATTATTTTTATATGAATCGTTTCACGAGTAAATAGTCGTTTATATTGTACTAAGTGTTTTATTTCTTGCATAAGTAGCCTGCCGGAATCCTATTCACGTAGTGAAAGCATAGGAAAAATTTAACACAAACAATAGAATTTATAGACTCTAAATGCATCATGACTAAAATAATTATATTACCAAAGACGATAGCCGGGCGAGCGCGAGTGGCATGCGTTCTACGTCAGGAAGCAGCTGCGGACTGGCAGGGGACCCGCTCACGCGCAAATCTATTGAGGCGTGGCCGCCGGCCTAGATATGGTCGTGCCATATGTTTGACAGTAGCTGTGCGCTCTCTCGCTGGCGCGTTGAAGTTACAGGTTCGATCTGCCTCACCCCTCCAAAGACCGTCCTACAGGCGATAATAATCAGAATCTTACTCTCCTTCCTGATTTTGTACATTTTATTATATTATCTGGTGGTGCTTTCTCCGGGGGTGAATTTTCACACTTTTTTGTTAATAACGTTGTAGGCGCTGTTTGCTCAGTAACCGTCATGTCTTTGAGTAGATAAGCCGGCTTTAACCTATCTATGGTAACAGTTATCTTCTTGCCCTTTATTAAAATTGTATATGTCTTGTTACCTCTCTCTAAGACTTTATATGGGCCTCTGTAAGCTGGTTGCAAGGCTTTTCGACAGGCATCCTCTTTAAGGAATACGTATGTTGCTGTTAGGAGTTCTTTAAAAATAAATATTCTTTTATCACTGTGTCGAGAGGCTGGCTGAGGTTGTAATTTTATTGCGAATTCTCTGAGACGCGCTGTAAAGTCAGATACGTCGGTTGTTATTTTCGTATTTGAATTAAACATTTCCCCGGGTAGTCTGAGCGTTTCGCCATATAATAATTCGGCGGATGTTGCTTCGAGGTCTTCTTTGTGGGCGCACCGTATACCCAATAAGACTAGCGGGAGTGACTCAGTCCAGCTTTCATTTCCGTGGCATATAATGGCTGCTTTCAACTGTCGATGAAATCTCTCTATCATGCCATTTCATGCCGGGTGGTAGGCTGTTGTGCGCTTGTGTTGGAAGCCAGATATTTCCGCTAGATATTTGAATTGTCTTCCTCTATCGGTCACAACTTCAATGGGACATCCAAATCGTGCGATCCATCCGGATAAGAAAGCTTTTGCTGTTTCAGCTGTTATGTCCGTAATAGGTATTGCTTCAGGCCATCGAGTGAACCGGTCAATTGCGGTGAGGCGTACCTTTTCATGGGATAGTGGTAGTGGTCCAACTATATCTATATGGACGTGCATAAATCTGGCCTGTGGAATGACGAAAGTGCCTATTCGTGAAGAGACGTGCCTTGTAATTTTCGCGCGTTGACAAGCATAACATGTCTTTGTCCATTCTCGACAGTCTTTGCGGACGCTCGGCCAAACGTAGCGTTGTGACACTAGTCGCGATGTTGCATTAGCACCAGGGTGGCTAAGGGCATGCAGGCTGTCATAAACGCGATGTCGTAAGTCTCTGCAATATGGTCGTACTTTCTTTGTGCCCGTCGCAATACAAATGCTTATCTGTTCCAGGTATTGATATTTTTAGTACCAAAGGGTTTCTCCTCTGAGCAGTTCTTTCAACTCTGGGTCCGACTCTTGTGATTTGGCTAGCAGAGTTAAGGTAATTCCTTGTGTTATGTCTTCGACTCGGGATAGTGTATCGGCTACTACGTTGTCTTTTCCTGCTATATGCTGTATATCCGTGGTGAATTGTGAAATGTAATCCAAGTGTCTAAATTGCCTGGGAGTACAATTCTCTTTTCTTGCATGGAAAGCAAAGCATAGCGGTTTGTGGTCTGTATACACTGTAAAGTGTCTCGCTTCTAACATATGACGGAAATATTTTATTGACTCATATATTGCCAGTAGTTAGAATTCGATCGAGTTTGGCTGTGCTGTCGGCGATTGCTTCTATTTTTGGAGCATGACCGTAATCTATGCTTGTTTAAAGTGAGTGCTTCTACTTGCATGGTAAGTTGCGCAATTTGTCTTGACATTTCGTCAAACTGCGATCCAGTAGCAACGGCTGTGGCTGCTATCTGTGGTGTAGAGGAGACGATATCCATCACGGCATCTGCTAAATCGGCTAAGCTCGGTTGGTCACCACTGTGGCGGGTGGAAGGAAAAGGGGAGATCTCCCGCCGAGCAAGGTGTTCTGCCCGGGGAGCGACCAACGCTCCGAGTGGTAGTTCGGAGCTATTGTATATATACTGTTTTTAATGCGGAATTTGATTGCGCGATTTAGGCTACGATGTATTTCGCTTGTGCGACGACAGCGCCGCCACATCACCCCCTTGCTCAGACCGGAGGTCGATAGTGCAGTCTGATGTCGACAGATGTGCAAAGTGCCAGGGAATTTGCCTTGTAGTCTGCGGTGAGTCGAGAAGAGGCAAGCAATCTGCGAGTACTGAAGCAGAGAGGCGAGCAGTGACTCAGAGCCGTGTCGAACACTGTAGCGCAAGTAGCTTGAAGGAGGAAGCATTATTATAGTGCTGCGATGAACCTTTGTAAGCTAGATGGCACAGGATGTGAAGACTGAATATTTGCTCAGGAGCGAATGAACGGGGTACTTGAGAACGATGACGAAGGTTTGAAGTTGTAGTTTCCGAAGGTTGTTGGTTGCGTGTTCATATCACGTCGGGGTCACCAGTGTGGGAGATATATTGTCAATAAAAGTCACCACATATAACGCACAAAACGTTTTTTGTCTATAAGTGCAGAGAACATTTAGGAAGGCGGATAGACAACTCGAAATGCACATCGCGACTAAAATAATTATATTAACAAAGACGATAGCCCGGGCGAGTGCGAGAGTGGCGTGCGTTCTACGTCGGAAGCAGCTGCGGACTGGCGTGGGGAACCCGCTCACGCGCAAATCTATTGAGGCGTGGCCACTTGACCTAGATATGGTCGTGCCATATGTTTGACGAGTAGCTGTGCGCTCTCTCGCTGCGGCGCGTTGAAGTTACCAGGTTCGATCTGCCTCCACAATAGGTATAGAATCGAACTATTAAATTGACTAGGATCACACACACAAGTGTACGCACGGTTAGCTGCGGGAGCGGGAATCGTAATCAAGTAAAAACATTTTGATAATTTGAAATATTGATTTTTTTTTCTCATTTCTTATACCTACAAAAATATACTTAGATACGAAATACGAATAGCTGCTCCAGAGACTGCTAGGCACTAGAAGCCCTCTACTAGCAGTGAGATGTTGGCTGTGGACTTTGGGCTGGTTTTGTTAGTTATGATAATACTTTAGCTCCGGACTTAGTGAAGTGACTTGAAGGTATACTTCGGTGCCAGCTACTGAAATTCCTCGACGAGTAGTACTAGGTGTGCCGAGTTTGGGCTCGTTTTGTTAGTTACGATGGGACCTAACCTCCGGGCTTGATGGAGAGACCTGATAGTGTACTTTGGTGACTACTACTGGAACTCCTGGACGAGTAGAACTAGGTGTGCCTAGTTTGGGCTCGTTTTGTTAGTTATTATGAGACCTAACCTCCGGGCTTGATGGAGAGACCTGATAGTGTACTTTGGTGACTACTACTGGAACTCCTGGACGAGTAGAACTAGGTGTGCCTAGTTTGGGCTCGTTTTGTTAGTTATTATGAGACCTAACCTAGAGGCTTGATGGAGAGACTTGATGGTGTACTTCGGAGACAACTGCTGGAATTCCTGGACGAGTAGAACTGGGTGTGCCGAGTTTGGGCTCGTTTTCTTAGTTATGGTGAGTCCTAACCTCCGGGCTTGATGAAGAGATCTGATGGTGTACTTTGGTGACTACTACTGGAACTCCTGGACGAGTAGAACTAGGTAAACCGAGTTTGGGCTCGTTTTGTTAGCTATTATGAGACCTAACCTCCAGGCTTGATGGAATGCTTGATGGTGTGCTTCGAGACAACTGCTGGAATTCCTGGACGAGTAGAAATAGGTGTGCCGAGTTTGGGCTCGTTTTGTTAGTTATGGTGAGACCTAACCTCCGGGCTTGACAGAGAGATCTGATGGTGTACTTTGGTGACTACTACTGGAACTCCGGGACGAGTAGAACTAGGTGTGCCGAGTTTGGGCTCGTTTTGTTAGTTATTATGAGACCTAGCCTCCGGGCATGATGGAGAGACCTGATGGCGTACTTTGGTGACTACTACTGGAACTCCTGGACGAGTAGAACTAGGTGTGCCGAGTTTGGGCTCGTTTTGTTAGTTATGGTGAAACCTAACCTCCGAGCTTGACAGAGAGACCTGATAGTGTACTTTAGTGACTACTACTGGAACTCATGGACAAGTAGAATTAGGTGTGCCGAGTTTGGGCTCGTTTTGTTAGTTATTATGAGACCTAACCTCCGGGCTAGATGGAGACCTGATGGTGTGCTTGGTGACTACAGGAACTCCTGGACAGTAGAACTAGGTGTGCCGAGTTTGGGCTCGTTTTGTTAGTTATTATAAGACCTAAACTAGAGGCTTGATGGAGACTTGATGGTGTACTACGGTGACAACTGCTGGAATTCCTGGACGAGTAGAACTAGGTGTGCCGAGTTTGGGCTCGTTTTCATAGTTATGGTGAGACCTAACCTCCGGGCGATGGAGAGATCTGATGGTGTACTTTGCAACTACTGGAACTCCTGGACGAGTAGAACTAGGTAAATCATCAAGTCCGGGGTGTGTTCTCATCATAACTAAAAACGAAACTTGGCATACCTAATTCTAAACGTCCAGGAGTTCCGTGTAGTCACCGAAGTACCCATCAGGTCACTCCATCAAGTCCGGGATAATCTAATCATGCCTAACAAAACAGGCCCAAACAACACCTGTTCTACTCGTCCGGAATGTCACCGGTACACCATCAGGTCACTCTTTCAAGTCCGGAGGTGGCTCAATCATAATTAACAAAACAAATTGAAACTCGGCACCTGGTTCTACGTCCGGGAGTTCCAGTAGTAATCACCAGTGCCATCAGGTCACTCCATCAAGTTCAGGAGAAGGTAATCATAACTAACAAAACAAGCAAACAGCGCACCCTGGTTCAACTCGTCCAGAGTTCCAGTAATGTCGAAGTATCATCAGGCTCTCCATCAAGTCGGGTAGATCTCTTCATAACAACAAAAGGCAAACTCGGCACATCAGTTCTACTCGTCTGTAGTTCAGTAGCGTCACCGATGTACTCAGATCACTCCATAAAGTCCAAGACGTATAAGTATTTATATATATATTTATATATAAACCCACTTACTTTTAGCGAAACAAAATATTATAATAAAAATGTTATAATAAAATATTATAATAAAACCCGGCACACCTAGTTGGGCTCGTTTTGTTAGTTATGCTGAGATCTAACCTCCGGGCTTGGTGGAGATCTGATGGTGTACTTTGGTGACTACTACTGGAACTCCTGGACGAGTAGAACTAGGTAAATCATCAAGTCCGGGGGTATGTTCACATCATAACTAACAAAACGAGCCCAAACTTGGCACACCTAATTCTAAACGTCCAGGAGTTCCAGTAGTAGTCACCGAAGTACACCATCAGGTCACTCCATCAAGTCCGGGGGTAAGGTCTAATCATACCTAACAAAACGAGCCCAAACTTGGCACACCTGATTCTACTCGTCCAGGAGTTCCAGTAGTAGTCACCGAAGTACACCATCAGGTCACTCTCAAGTCCGGAGGTTCTACTCGTCCAGGAGTTCAGTAGTAGTCACCGAGTACACCATCAGGTCACTCCATCAAGTTCAGGGGTGGGTCTAATCATAACTAACAAAACAGGCAAACTTGGCACACCTAGTTCAACTCGTCCAGAAGTTCCAGTAATAGTCACCGAAGTACATCATCAGGTCTCTCCATCAAGTCCGGAGGTAAGCTCATCATAACTAACAAAACGAGCCAAACTCGGCACATCTAGTTCTACTCGTCTAGTAGTTCCAGTAGCAGTCACCGATGTACTTTCAGATCCTCCATAAAGTCCAAGACGTATAAGCATTTATATATATATTATATATAAATCCCACTTACTGTGAAACAAAATGTTATAATAAAAATGTGTGGTTATAAAATAATAATATTATTTTACCTAGTCAAGTACCTATGTATCAAATTCGAATATTTTGTGTGTGTAAGTGGCTGCTGTGGCCGTGAGGAATAAGATGGAATGCCTCTTTTCCAGTAAAAAGGGTTTCCGGTTCTCTACACTCACCATACGAAACACAGCAGCATTAAGCTGCTATTTTACGCTGGTATTCTGTGAGCGCGTGGTCCTTCCCCGGTCGAGCTGACCCATTCGTGCTACAACTATACAATTAATATAGCTGCAGCATGGCTCTACCACGTTGAAAAATTCAGAATTCGTTGCATTTAATCATATGAAACCTCACACATTTCACCCGCACCGTACGTATTTTATCAAATGGGTATAGGTAACCGAATATTGAAAGAGGCATACTGATGATGAAAGGGTCCAGCAGACAGGGATTAGTCTTTATAGACGTTCTATCCCAAGAACTCTTATCACACCACGTTGGGTTCGAGGAACAACGAGGCGGATGTGAACCCCGTGAAGAAGTATCGCACAAGAGCGCCCGCTGGCCTTTCTGAGAAGAAAGGTTGGACGACTAAGATTATGGGTCCTCTTGAAGTGGTCCCGGTCCCGTCGTCCTTTGCGAAGTGGACTGTATTGCTTTTTTAGGTGGTGGAAGATACTTTAGGAAATAAAACAGCAATTTATCTTAGAAATTTCCCCATCCCCAAGAGATCAATGTTGACTTTCACAAATTTCCTATCACTTCCCTATGCTTTCTTTCTTGCTTTAAATATAAACTGGTAGCTGGTCCCGAACGAATTGCCTCTCCGTTGTCCTCTGCAGGTGCTAGCACCTGTCAGGTTTCAGGTATCGGGGTGTCCCCATTACCCAGGTTCAACATAGTACATCTATGTACCGGTCATGGGAGCCATCATGGCATTGTCAATGTCGCTAGCGAACCGGGGTTCGGTTCCCCGGTCGCTGCAAGTTGGTTTCAATTGGCGGCTAATTTGGCCTATATAGGCGGTTAAATTGACCTGTTTAGGCGTCTAAGATGGCCTATCTGCGGCATTGTGGGTTGTTACTCGACTCTCTAATCGCTATAGAGAGGAGTTCTCTTGGTAGAGGTCGCCCGTCCGGGGGCCGAGCATGTAGAGGTGCTAAGTTATTGAGATGTTCATGTGACCCGTTGTCTGAGCGGTCGAACATGCCGCGCGCCAGTCGGGCCACGAATTCATGGATGCTCTCTACCCTCAGGTTGGCCGCGATGACGTCATTCCGGACGTAGCGATCTGCATCGACGATGGTCCGTAATGAATAGTTCTGCTGAACCTGCAGCCGCTGCCTCTGCCGTTCGCTTAAGGTGCGTACCAGGCCAGCGGCGTAGGTAATTTCGGTCTAATATACATCTTGTAGATTTTAATTTTGGTTTTACTGAAGCTTGGATGCCAGGACTGGACGGAGCATCGCCCGCGCACATCTGGCATTGCGGACGACGATGTTGACGTGCGCGGTCATGCGCAGCATCCTGTCTATCCGGCATCCAAGGTAGGTCACGGCCTTCTCGTACGCAATCTCCTGGCCTCCTAGCGTCGACAGGGGCGGAAAGTTTCTATACCGGCGGGTGAGGAGAGCGGCCGTCTTCCCAACATTTACGGCCATCCTCCACTCATCCAGCCACGGTGGCAGCAGGTCCAGCAGGCGCTGCATCTTGGCGGCGGCGAGATGGGCTCTTCTGGACGAGGTAAAGTAGGCGCTATCGTCCGCATATAGCGCCAGCTCTACGTCGTCCTCCCATTCGCGTAGGTGTCCTGCCAGTGTAGGGATGTCATTTGTATACGCCGCGTACAGGATCGGCGAAAGACAGCTGCCCTGTGGTACGCCAGCTCTTATGGGTTTTACTGCGGATTCGGCATCTTCGACACAGACTTGACTCGGTCGGCTAGAAATGACGCCACTAGCCGCAGCATAGCCGGAGGACACTCGTCTGTTGTATCGTCTTGTAGAGTAACCCAGAGTGCCACACCCTGTCGAACGCCTTCTCGATATCGAGGAAGACGCCCAACGATGTGCGATCCCGGTTGTGTTAGGCCGCTAGGTGGTGCAGCACTCTGGTCAGCTGTGTTGCTGTGGATGCCCTCCGAAATCCGTGTTCTGCCCGAAGTTGTATGCACGAGCGGATTCTTCTTAGTATAATTCTCTCTAATAATTGGGCTATGTGCGGTAGCAGCGTTATAGATCTGTAACTAGCTGCTCTGCCTGTCCTTCCCAGGTTTCAGCGGAACTATGACCTTGCCGGTTTCCAGATCTCCGGGAAGTGTGAGTCCGCAGTATGCCATTGTAGAGTCGTCCTAGCTCTACAATGGCTCTATGAAGCAGCTGTCGAAGTGCAGCGTTCGTAATCAGTCGTGCCCCGCGCCTTCCTGGGTTGCAGGCGGGTTTGTCCTCCGCAGTTCAGCGGGGAGATGAACCACTCCTGCAAGAAGCGGTGGCGCGGGCGACGACAGAACTCCCGCGGCTCTCCTTTTGGGCATGAAGCTCCATGTACCCGCACTTGCTGGGTTCGGCATAAATTGCTCCTGGAAGTGCTCGGCTAGGATATCCGCTCTACCTTTGGCCTCGTAACAACGCCCGCCCGCATTGTTGGTCCAGGCCTTTCCACGTGGGCCTGGATTGCAACCGACAGCTCATCCGTCAGTTTATTCAATTTTGTTTTTATTCGTGGGCATCGAGAACGTGCCCAGAGCTTCCTCAGCGCGCGTTTTTGCTTGAGCTGCACACGTAGCTCTCGTGGCAGCTCGTCTCTGCGATTCGTTAGAGGGACGATCGTAGAGGCCGCGTTGAGGGCTTCTTGTATGGATTTTGTAATTCTAGTTGCAGCGGCCTCTACGTCGTCCGCTGGGTTGATCTCTGTGTGTGCTGGGTCTCTGCAGGTGTTGCTGGTAGAGCCTCCAGCTGATCTTGTTGTTAAAAGCTCTGGGCAGCGTCGTCACCGCCTTGATGCCAGGGTAATCAAATCAGGAGGTGGTGTGAACTCAGGTCGTACAGCACCTCTACCACTATCGGGCAGTTGACGTTCCTAGCGAGCACGATGTCCAATACATCCGGACTTCTCCTGTGGTCAGCCGGAACGTGTGTAGGCTCTTCGGGACCTAAAACGTCATAGTTGTTGAGCTCTGCGTCTTCATAAAGTTCACGACCCGGCGGGGTGATTTCTAGATCCCCAGGCCGAGTGTTGCGTTTAGGTCCCCGCGATGATGGTAGGTGCTGTGCCTTTCATGATCGTCCGGATGTATGAGGGTAAAATGGTCCCTGGCGGGCGATATGTTGCGAAGATCTTAGTTTCTCGCCCGCCACCTCCATTTTTATGCCGATAGCGCGCGTCGATTGGTATGACGGTAATTCAAGCTCTGGTGGACGATGTCCTTTCTCCTAGAACCGCCGTGCCTCTATAGCGGTTCCGAGACGATGACCTCGTCCTTCCTGTAAATTTGGTAGTTGGGCATCTTGATGTGCGTAGATGGCCTCAACTTTGTCTCTCCCAGCAAGATTATATGAATGTCCTGATGTTGAGCGACAGTACGGAGTTCATGGTGCTTCTGCTGGATACCGTCCGGGTTCCAGTAGAGCAGGCGCAGGTTCGTGTTATTCGCCACCGTAGTGCCGAGCCAGTAGCTGCGCTGATGCTCTCATCACTGCGGTTATAGTGTCGGCGCCTGCTCTGATATCAGCCAGAACCTGGCCGACCTCGATGCCGATGCCAACCAGCCTCTGGATTGCGTCCATTGTGTCTGTGTTGGCGGTTGGCTGTCTAGATGTTGTAGTTGGTACTGGTCTCGGCTAGGCTTTGATTCCTTTTCTCATGGTAGAGCGCGCTCTATAAGTAGAGCGGGCTCTATTTTCTGATAGAGCCCTTTCTGGCGCTCTACCATCTGATGTTTTCTTTGTTTCTCTCTGGTAACCTGCCGCGAGGCTATCGTTACCATTGGGGTAGGGGTTGAGGTTGCTGCCTGAGGAAGAGGCTGCTCCTTCTTCTTCTTTCTCCCCCGCTTCCTCTTCTTGGAGAGCTGACGCTCCGTGGCGTCGTTAGCGAGGGGCTGCAGAGTCCCCTTGTTGTAGCGGGTTCCACCGTTTCCATTGGTATTACGGGGGCGGGCGGCGGGGGCGGGGGAGGCAACGAATTGCCTAGTTACCAGTTTACTAACCTACTAGCGAGCTATACTCGAAAGAGAACCGCGCACCGCGCGCAGTTTTGCAATATCTTAACACCGATTTTCACCATTGCGCTCTTATATTTTTCCCCATATATTTATTCATACAAAACATAATTTGGTTATACAATTTATACATGAGATTCACACAAAATGTCTTAATATTATGAACTAACTAACTAAATATTGCCCTCTGCCGAACGAAAACCATTTATCACCAGTCCACTTGATGATAAGTGGTTTCTGCAGTCCATGGACACCTGCAGCCAACTTTCGAAGAAGGCTGCAGATGCGTTTTCACCTCTGAAGGCTAAAATCACCTCTCAGGACATACATTTCATCATCATGAAATAAAAACTTATTAAGTTATTCAACAAAATATGCCTATTTTACAGAACATGTTGAAAGTTAGAAATCTTAAATACTCGTATCTAACACACAAGGGTGAAACAACGATCTTTATTAACAAAACATGAATGACTTAACTAAAACAATAGTTTAATTCACAATTTTACAAGTATTTTCACTATTTAAATAACTTTAATTTCCTTATATAAAACTATCAGTATTTCACTATATTTAGCACAAATTCAAACACTTTTAACACAGAACTATCTTATTTTGTACATACAACAATTCTAAAACATTTATGACTTATTTTTACATACATTGCTGAAATTTTCACAAATTAATAAAATTTGTTTTCGTATTTATTTCACATGGTTTTGCTCGGCTCACATCTCACACGACATGAACAACCGATATCTATACGACCTTAATCACATCGGTAGGAGGCTATTGCCTTCCTTGTCTAAATTACATCTGTCTCTGTTCATTATGAAACACCAGATTTAGTCATAACGTTTCTTATCTGTTATCACAAGAACAAAAATAATCTCAAGTGCCAAAATATATTTCCATCTGAAATAGGTATATAATTTAATATAATACTTCTATTCGTATTGCACAGTTGTTTATTTTGGAAGGAATCAATTAAATAAGCTGTTTTTAAACGCGTCGCCAACAGATGACATCATATAATGCGGCGCGTGCTGATTGATACTCAGTGTTACCTCATGCCGTCATTGATTTTTCCATAGGAAGATATGGTTTTAGAATATGTAGCAATTGAAAATTGAAAATGCAAATATCTGAAAAATCATTCATTACCATCTAATGAATCTAGAAATAACGTTGATATTTTCCATACAACTGCCTTTTTAAATAAATATGTATTGAATCCAGAATCCCATTTTCTTCGAATTTTATATTTTTTCCTCTGCCAGTAAGCAAGCTATCACAATTTTTTTTCCATAGCTTAATCACTGCCACTGTACCGTTTCACACCAGTTATTTAAAAAAACTGCAAAATTGTTAGCTACACTAAAGATTTGCAAAATGCGACGCGTGCTGCGTACTGTGTCGAGGAATGTGCGATCACCTTTAGTCATTTGGGATACTAAAACAGAACGTGAAGTTTTGCCATCTTACCCGACTTCTAAAACGGAGGAGGATTACAATTCGACTCTGTTTTTTTTATGTAGGTATGTTACGCTATATCTTCATCAATTGTGACTGTTTGTGATTTTTTATTACACAGGTTAATACTTCAGGGGTGATCTCATATAAATTTATAGAAGAAAATCCACCGCTTAGGATGGACAATTAGATGATTAAGTTTTTAATATAACTATTAGGAATACATTAAGATTATGTTATTCCTAAGGCCAGTCAAAGAGGTATTTATTAATGAAAAGTTTAAAAAAAAAAAATATAATAAAAGCCGACTTTAAGGAACTAAAAGAGTAAAATAATTTGAAATCATTTTGAACCTATAAAAGGATTAATATAATTGTGTCAAAAATGAAAGTAAAATGTTTTAATAGAACACGACTGTTCTTCGATTTTAAAAGTTTTTTATTAACTTGTTTTCTTAGTATTTATTTCCTGTTCAAAATATGTAATCAGTTTTCGAAACACTCGTTGACATCAATTAAACTGAAATTTGGCATACTTATGTAACAATGACAATTCAATAACATAGTATAGTGGAGCTGATCTGATGGTGGAAGTTGGCCCTAGCAACGCCTAAAAACTTGTTTCTGAATAGATTTTGTATTTAACTAAGTTTATTTTTATTTTTAAACAAAAAAGTCCATCTGTTTCAGGAAGGCGTTTTCAATATATAAATTGTACGTCATTTATTTTGTTGATACGCATCCAGAACAGGATCAATTATTTGTAGGCCAAATGTATTTAGGGCAAATACATTTGTTGTTTGTTGTGCGATATTATATCTACCCATTGATATACAAAAAAATTACCTCTAGGTAATTTTTCTTCTCAATATTATTACAAAGCTAATATAAAAATTAAACCGTTTTTTTTCATCTTTAAGCTTAGGTTTAACAGAAATTCATAACGAAACGAGGTAAGGTAAAACCCTTAAGCCTGTACTCTTTAATCTATGTTACTAAAACTAGGGTGAATTTTAAACTCTGGTTTAAAATTAACGCTTCATTAAGAATAGCAAGTATCTATATTGCTTGCATGTTTAGACCCGGTTTATTTTGACAAAATTTCAAAGCAATATTAGAAATACGAACGTCTATGAACGAGGGCGAAAACGGGTAATGTGATTTGTACGCTCGTGTGGTTTTTTTCACGCTCTCCTGCTCCTGCCCCCGCTTAAAAAGGTCGGTCAAGGAAAAGGCACAATAGGTCTGTAGTTCTGGGTTTATTAGTTAATATCCGGGGTCGTAGCCCTTTGCCCCGGCCTGAAATTATATTAAAGAATGTCGGGGAATATTTATATTAAGTCATGACCAGGCTTTGTTGGAACTTTACACCGGACGCCGTTCTTATATCTTACTACCTAAGACGGCCAACCGTCTTGGAATCAGAGGGAAAGTTCCGCAATATCAACTAGACTAGTCCCGCTATAATTCGTCACAAAATAGTGTTATATTTGAAATAATGTTACAGTTCCATTATTTTCTAATCTATAAAAGTTAAAACTGCTAGGGCACAAGCCTCCTTTAAATTCTGAGAGAGTGCACAATCCTCAATTTTTATTTTTAGGTGTGTAGGTTTCATGGCGATGTTTCCTCTACTGCCAAGCACTTGGTAAATTTGCGTGGATCGAACCCGGGTTACATGCATACTGTTAAATTTAGGAAATTTGAGGATAGATAAAACTGTAGTAGGTCAGGCTTAGCCCCTGTTTCTGTTACCGTTACAACTATTAAAGTCCACTGCTGAACATAGGTTTCCCTTTTAGATTGCTTTATAAGGGGGATCTGCCATAGTTGCCACGCTTGGCAAGCGGGTTGGTAACCGTAGTTTATTTTTATTTTAGTCGTTATTAGGGAGACGCTGCTGCCGAACTCCTGATCGAAGTTATCTATTCTATACGTAAATCTATAAAAAAATCTGTCTGCAAATCTAATATTTTTTGGAAAAATTAAGTCTAGAGAATAAGGCCCGCCGCATACATACGGAATTCCATTTCGTGATTTCGTTTTGAATTCCGATTCGAGATCCCGAACGCAGCAAGTTCATATAAAATCTATGACCTCACGCGTACGGTAGTTTTCCGTTCGAAATTTTGCAAGCAAAACGAGATTCCATATGTGTGTGGCCGCGACCATTCGGTATTCCGCAACGGAATCCCAAACAAATTCCATATGTATGTGGCCGGCCTAATAAAGCATTCCGAATCAAATCAGTGATTTGTATATGTACAGTTTAAAAAATACTAAACGTATATTTATAAAATTTGGTATGTCGGTAGTTAATCCTGGTAGGTACTAACTTATTTATTTACAGTGAAATTTACAGCGAGGGCTAAGCCTCCGAGCTACCACGCGTTTGTTAACATAAGCCTAATATCTACTAAGCTCCTCGTAAGTGCGTTTTACCATCTTCTAGGGTGGGCGATATAAATCTTATATACGAGACTAGTCGTAGATCAATATGTATAAGTATATCTGTACAATATCCAATATCTATATATTGGAGACAGACTAATTATATGTTAGATACGACTGCAGTACCTACATAACTTGACAGAACTTCTAATCGACTCAAGAAATAATAATAACGTAAAATATATAGACACTAGCTTTTTACCATGCTTCACTCGCGTGAGCTTGAATTTAGGAACATCATTAAATGTTGTTACGTGGCAAATTTAGAAAAATTCGATCACTTTTAGAGTCACATCGGTGTCTGTGTCTCTATGTCTGTCAAAGTTTTTTTAATTCTATAAGACTTTTAGACGTAGATTATTGGTATTTGGCATAGATATAATATTACAGGAACACGTGAATATATATGTCTAGAAACACGTACTATTTTTATATCAGGCGTGTCTTCCGATGTATCCATAAGAAAGGTAAATTGTCTTGGAATCAAAATTTATTATTATTATTTATATTTTACTCTTTACATTCATTCATAATTAAAGTTAATTTAGTTTTAACGAAATAATGATGAATTCATGGTCTATCAATTTACGGTATAATGTTTATTTAGATACTTGGGGACTATCAATTTACAATATAATATTTATTTAAGATATTTTATTCTTATCATTGGTCCTATTTAATATTGATTGGCACCATAAAATAGATGTAGATATTTTTTTTACTTCGAGTAGACTTAAAAATTTCATAAATGCAGTTCTATAATAAATACTACACATGGAACAAAACTAATGTCACGGATTTTATCACGATTAATTTTAACTTTTTTTGGGTTTTTTACGCATCTTGGATGAAAGTTCCATAAAACCCGAGTAAAAGAACATATCGTTGATGTAATGCACCGAAGCTCCGGGCAGTCTAAAGTATGTCAACATGTTTAGTATCGTCCCAACCATTATATCGGATCTGATGACAACAAATCCTTGCAATAGAACACCGATTCCTACCAATGATCATTCGCGAGGCTATTGAAATTAAAAATATCCTAATTTTATAGGAAGATTGAGTGCTTCCATCTGCTAAGGACTCCATAATTAATAAAATTAAATTCAAACCCAAGCATACTACTGCATTTATTCTATTCTATTATTATTCTATTCTATTTTAACTATGACATCAGGTCGTCAAACACCTCAGTCCTTCCTCCTCCCGTAACCATGGGTGCTGTAAAGTGCCTAAAACATCGGGAATTAAAAAGTTAAAATTAAACGCGATAAAATCCTTAAAATTAGTTTTATTCCTTATAAATTTTATTCACAGTGGACGTGAGGAGCACTACACTCATGAACGGGAGTGAAAAATTTCTTGTTGTGGGTGAAACAAAATCCGCCACCTCATATCGTCCGTCGTAAGAGGCGACATAGGAAAACAACAGGAGATGGGCAACATCACCTTCCTGACAAAGGCTCAAAATAATAATAGCTGCGGTTGCCAACTCGCCTACAAGCGTGGCAACTGTAAATATCCAGCTACTTGACAATTTATGGGGAGGCCTATGTTCATTTCAGTGGACTTTGATAGGCTGACGATAATGAGTTCTACTCATCTTTTATAATATTTACGGTAGAGTGAAAACAAAAGTATACCCGAAAATATGAATGTAATAAAAACTGCATATAGGTATTGCCCATGAAAAGTAAAAGTAGCAGCTTACATACATGTTACAGGGCACAGGCCGCAGAGTTTTTAATAAAAAAATGTTCGCTGCGCTGATTCCAACGCGGGATGAATGTAATGAAAATTATTCAATTATTTACATCGTATATTCAGTAGCATTCTATTATTTTATTTTATCAGTGACTTGCCATTTTAGTTTATTTAGAAGTAAGTAGATGGCGCTACTATTAGCTGAAATAATGAAAGCCAAAGCTATACTATGTAGTAATATCAGCGATAGAAGCGAACATTTATTTATTATATCAATAAGGCATAAAGTGATGTCAATTCTGTTAATTCCTTTCTGTTAAAAATATTCTATCAGCGCCGCTAGCGGTGAAAAACGATTTAATGATATCGTCATATGACCATATCATGAAATAGCAACTTTTTGTTTAGTTATTAATATCTTCAAACGATTTCTATTCATTGATTTGGTCAAGCTATATCATGACATGGTCAACAAAAGTGTTAAATATCATGAAATGACCACACCATTTCACGAAATGATAGACTTATTTATGATATATGATCAATTCTACGATCTGACCACGACATGCATACAAATCTCTTTAATAAAACTATAATGATATATTGCAGACAGACCAGTTTTAATCACTTTACGTATATTAGTAATTGAAATAAAACCTTATCAATTTTCATATTTTTGATAGACGTCACTATTATCTGAAATTATTACACTTTTAAAATAAAATGACAAAATACTAAAAACTAAAAGTTAGAATTAATAAATAATTTTAATAATCTAATCATTAATCAAAATATAAATAATCAGAATGTAAGTTATTTATATTATTTCATTTATTAGTAACTGAAGGCAAAATATACTACTTTTCCATTTGATGATAGATGGCGCTGTTTTGATAACTAAATCGGTGTAGTTTCAAATTATTTTACCAGGGTTATATAGTATATTTTAAACTTTATTTATAAATATGATATTTATTGAAAACACCCGTCATCGCCTATAACTAAGATATAATAGAAAATAAACATCCTAAGGAAGGAAAATACTTAACCTTCTTTTTGAAGTTCCGTAATCGGATAAAAGTAGTAGCTATAAGTTGCCCGGGTTACTAACTACCTACATACAAAACTTTATGTAAATCGGTCCAGTAGTTTTGCGTGAATCCGGAATACACAGACAAACAGACAGACAAAAATTATAAAAACCACTAATTTGGCAGAACCCTTTATTTAGTCCCTGGACTTGTTTTCGAGTATATTAGAATTACATTTTACTACAGATTTATTATATGTATGTATAGATATAGATGATACACTGATTCAATTTGTGAAACCACGAACGCGAAATGATGTGGGATATTGAAGCTTGTTTGTCTTCTTCAGACCTAGGTCGAAAAGAAAATGAAATAAATGACATTTAATCTTTTGTTCTGGTTAACAGGGGTCAAGTAAAACATAGATTAGTACTAATTTTGTTTATTGAGTTTCAAAAAGAAAAAAAATGGGTGCACATTTGTGGACTATCGTATTTTAAATATTAGGTACTTATATATGACACTTCAAAACAGTTATTTTCAATATTCATAAATAAACGTTACATTCGATACAAGTTATACGGCAAACAGGGGTGAGCATTTACTATAGCGACATTTTGACGCGAAATTGTCGTCCAGATATCGGGCAGATATCGGGCCTACTTCGTCTAACCTCAGGAGGTGGATGTGCCACGACTGCTCTATGTTTTTGGATCCTCGTCCCTGGAGGTAGACCGATTCGGCCTCTTTTCGTTTTCTTCGCCGCGGCTGATGTATCTAATAGGGTTTACCGTTTTACTCGAGATACATCAACCGCGGCTAGATAATGGCTACATTCAGCCTGTACTGAAGCAGCTCAGTTTATCCTTTGCCTCAATATTCTCATGATTATAGCATCTCGTGTACATAATCCAGCAATTGACTATAGCCAGATCTACAAAGTGACTGAATTCACGCACTGCGATAATACGCTATCAACCTATCACATAGGTCGATGCCGCCCATGCAATAGTTATTTTTTACGACAGCAGGCTGTGTCAATTTTTTTCTTCTGAACTTTGCACCATCATTTGCAGGAGCCTACTGGGGCACCTGCACGTAGACAGCACGGTGACGGCTTTGGTGTCCTTCCATTTCCAGCACAAACTTTTCATCATTTCTCACCTTCTCATCTCATTCTCCTCTCTCTAAATGTTTATCAGTTTTCAACTTTTTAGAAACTGGCCCCAACAGATTAGTCATTACAGTTTCAATCAGATACACGTCCTTTTTGTTTTGATTAAAGTAGTCTGCTAGCTCACTGTTTCCCATTTGCCGGTCGCGACCCGGTACCGGCCATCAAAATAAAATACCGGGTCGCACCCGCCTTGTTTTAAAATAATACCTACTATTGATCGACGCATCGTAAATATTCGTGCGGTGATTTGAATTACATATTTACTTATTAAAACGATTATTCACAATAATAACAATGGATAAATGGGTAATTAAACAAAGTACCAGTTCCGGAGTAGCACAAGTAAACAGTTGAGTTATAGTGAGTTAGTACAGCGAGTACAAGTTCTAATATTGATTCCAACAAACGGGCGCACGATGAACAGGTAAATGAATCTTCAAAAAAGAAAAAGGGGTCATGGATCCGACAATATCTTGAATATTACATTCAATTCGGATTTATGGAGGGCACAGATAACAAAGCATTGTGTTTAATTTGCAATGTCAAACTATCAAACGAATCAATGAAACCTTCGAAGTTGCAGCGGCATTTGGAACTAAAACATCCTGAATACAAAGAAAAGCCAAAATAGTTCTTCGCAAATAAGAAGAGAGAGTTAAACAATAGGAAAAAAAATATGGAGTCTCTATTTTTTCACAAGGAACTCAAGCTCATAATCTTGTTCTGGCTTCTTATGAAATTTCACAATTAATTGCCAAGTCCGGCTATCCACATGTGATTGATGAGAAGAAAATACTTCCGTCGTTAAAAATTGCAGCATCTCGATTGTTCGAAAAAAAACAGCAAAGCCAAGTAAGTCAGTTAGCCTTATCGAATAACACGGTAAAGCGTGTTACGAGCTTGGGGTTCGAGACAATTAAAACTGCCAGTGAATTACCAAAATTGACACTTTAATTACAGAACACTAATTACAACTTTAAACCACACTAATAACAAAACACAATTTTACTACAGATCGCTTAAGTTCGCAGTTGTATCGCTTCGAAGTCTTCGTTGGTATCGCCAATTCAATACTGACTCGGTCGTGGTCTATACCGGCCTTATATAGCGCCTCAGATACTCCAGAACCTTCTACTGTAGAAACATATAGAATGTTCGAGTACATATCGGTCCCGAAATTTCAAGAAGGATCTTGACTCTCCTAGTTCTGCTACTCGATACTAGAGGGCGCTAGTGGTAACTAGTGTTGCCATGTGCAAGACATTAATAGTGGCGCGCAACTGCCTCCTAAGACATGCTCGTCCCGAGCATTATTAGCTATAATAACGCGCCAGTCGATCCATGGACGATCTTAGGGTACCTCTTGCACCTTTCTGTATCCGGTAGGTTAAGTCATTGATCCTTATCACAATCCGGTATGGTCCCCGTCCCATTTAGCTTGAAGCTTGGAGATTTCCCTTTTCTGCGAACTGGATTGTGTAACCACACTAGTGAACCTTCGTCAAACCCTTTGTTGTTTTGCGCTCATACCGTGTTTTCATCTTCTCAGACGTTTGCTGGCCCGACTGTCTGACGTGCTCATAAATGTCATTAATTTTGTTCCGCAAGTCATTTGCATAATCGGTTATGCTGAGTGGGGTATTCGGTGATCAGGTCTGCAGGCAGCCGTAATTCTCTCCCAAAGTTTGCAGCTGGTGTCACTGATGTACTTTCGTGAACAGCGCTTCGATATGACAACAAAACGGTTGTATGTGCCTGTCCCAGTCTCGTTGCCGTTTTTCCACAACTTTGCTAGGTACCTCTCAATGTCTGATTAAATCGTTCTACCATACCATCAGATTGTGGATGGTAAGAAGTTGTTCTTGTTTTATGAGTACCATAACTCGGCAAGTTTCCTGGAATATTTGAGACTCAAAATTCCTTCCTTGATCGCTGTGAATCTCTAAAGGTACTCCAAAACGACAGAAGACTTCATGTACTAGTTTATCTGCAACTGTTGAAGCTTCTTGATTTGAAATGGCGAAGACTTCTGGCCACTTAGTGAAGTAATCCATCACAACCATGAAATACTTGTTACCACTTTCACTTTCCGGAAACGGCCCCACAACGTCAACGGCTATCCTCTCCATGGTGCACCGACATTGTACAATTTCAATGCACCTCTACTACGAGTTTGTGGTCCTTTACAGCCGCACAACTTGTACATTTGCGACACCAGTCCTCGACATCATCACGACAGTGGACCCAGTAAAACCGTTCTCGGATCTTAAGTAGAGTTCGTTTAACTCCCAGATGGCCTCCTGAACAACCATTATGGTACAGCTGTAGATCATCCGGTACTTTAGCTTTGGGGACAACCATTTGCAAATGACAACTGTCTCCCGAACATTTTCCCATTTCGGCACAGGACTCCATCCTGAATCAGCAAGCCGTCCCATTGGGCCCAATAGCTTTTCGTGGTCGAACTCATCGCTGAGACGTCACTCCACTTGGGCTTAGGAGCACTGGCCTTCATCCATTCCAGAATCGGCTTGATGTCCGGATCTTCCTGCTGTGCATGTTGTAGGCTGTCCTTCCACTCATTGCTAAGCTGGTCTGTCCTGATCATCCTCACAGACACCACTTCCTTACCCTCTTGCCTAGTACAAAGCTTGCAATCTTCAGGACAAGGTCTTCTTGACAATGCATCTGCGTTGCCATGAGATTTCCCGCTGTGCTGGGCGGTGCGGATAGCCGCACTGCCCCCTCGAGATAGTTCACCTTCCCTTTCTACAGTTCGCTTAGGGCAGCTGGATCGAAGATGGCCCCTTTCCCCACAGCCGTAGCACCTAGGGCTGTATCCTTTATGCGGTCGCGAACTGTAGCTGCAACCTCCCTGATGCGATGGGAACGATGATCCTATCGTACGGCTACCTCCAGTGCATGGGCTAACGCGTCCTTAAGCGTCACGTGGTGCCGAGCCTCAGCTCTGACTTCAAGGTCGCGGATGCCGTCGATGAATGTCTGCACCAGGTTTCCTACAATGAGCGCAGGTGCAGACTGGTATGCTGAACCAGCTTTTCCACCTCAAGGGCCCTGCTGCAGGTTTTCGTTGCTGCGTTGCACGCGATCTTTGAGCTGCGCACGAAAGACCTGTTCCAGGTGAGCGTCGCCATATCGCCTCAATGCCTCAAGGGCTGCTCGTAAGTCACTTCCTTACCGAGAGCTTCCAGAACAGTTAAGGCCTGGTCGCGCAGGCTGGGATGAGAAACAGTCATGGCTGACTTTTATTCCAGCCGTTCGCCTTCATGAGCAGCCTCGAACTGGATTTTGTAGGCCGACCAGGAAGAAGTCCCGTCAAACTGCGGCACTTTGAATCCACGTAGCGAAGGTGTTGTAGCTACCACGGGGCTGTAATTCCATCCCAATTTTAGGTCGTCCAGCGTTTTCTTCACGTCAGCCATCACGTTGTCAACCCGATTGTTCACTTGGTTGATTCGGTTTCAGCTTCCGACAGGCAGTTGTCATGTTGAGCAACCCCTTCACCTCCTTATCTCTTTCCGAAGGTAGCGTGAAGGTCCTTCATGAGAAGCATCTGCTCCTCTTGTCCCGCTGCAGCCGCTCTTCCAACCGACAGGCCTGTTCTTCCTGTCGGCGTGCCTGCTCCTGCAGCATCATCATCAGAGCACCTAAGTCAGGTGCTGCAAACAGGAGCTGCTGACGGGCTGACCTCCGTGGTCGGCAGCTGGCCCTCCGACGCTTGATGTTGTACCACCAAATCGTCTCTGGTCCGTCTCCTGTTGGCGTTGACTTCGGGTACGGATACCCTCCGTGTTATCTTTAGGTAAAATCGGCATGATTAAATCCCACTTCTGACACCAATTGTTACGAGCTTGGGATTCGAGACAATTAAAAGCTGCCGAGTGAATTACCAAAATTGACACTTTAATTACACAACACTAATTACAACTTTAAACCACACTAATAACAAAACACAATTTTACTACAGATCGCTTAAGTTCCCAGTTGTATCGCTTCGAAGTCTTCGCTGGTATCGCCAATTCAATACTGACTCGGTCGTGGTCTATACCGGCCTTATATAGCGCCTCAGATACTTTCCTTCTACTATAGAAACATCTAGAATGTTCGAGTACATATCGGTCCAAATTTCTAGAAGGATCTTGACTCCTAGTTCTGCTACTGATACTAGGGCCGCTGATAGCTAGTGTTGCCATATGCAAGACATTAATAGTGCGCGCAACAGTAGGATTGTGGATATAGCAGATGCCATTGAAAAACAGTCGTAAGCCATCTGAAATCATGTCATTATTTTCCTTGCAAATTGATGAAAGTACAGACATATCCGATAATGCCAATCTGATATGCTTTGTACGATATGATTTTGAGAATACTATTATAGAGAGTTTTTGTTTTGTAAATCTTTGCCAACACGTATAATAGCCGAAGAAATATTTAACTGATTAATGATTACATCAACAAAATAACATTGAATGGAAGAAGTGTGTGGGATTGAGTAGTGATGGCGCACGAGCGATGTCAGGCATTCGTACTGGGCTTTATCCAGGGTAAAAAAGGTTGTAGCGCCGGAATGTGTATGGATGTACTGTACATTCATAGAGAGGCATGGCTGTCAAGAAAATGCCCTTACCCTGACAACAACGATGCAAGGTTCATAAATTTTATAAAATCTCGTCCACTAAACTCAAAGTTATTCTCTGTTTTGTGCAAAAGTGATGATCACGAGCATCTTCTTTTACACTGTAGTGCGATGGCTCTCAAAGGCAATGTCTTAAAAACTTATTGATTAAAAGTAAAAGTTTTTAGAACAACATTCCCAACAGCCAGAGATGTAATATTTGAATTCAAGGACAGATTTCATGATGTTAGCTGGTTGGCAAAAGTAACTTATATCTGATATTTTAAATAATCTAAAGATGGCACTGCAAGGTAACAATGTAACAATATTTAAAGTGCAAGACAAGGCGGAAACTGCAAGAAAAAAGCAATGTTGTGGGTGCACGGAAACAGGGAACTTCAAGCATTTTAGTAATTTAAGTGAAATACAAAAGTGTACAACATTATTGCCTTGCCACAAGACATCTTAACTCAAATTAAAGAACATTTATTAGGACTGGAAGAATCTCCAGAATATTTTCCTCAATCGTCAGCAACAAAGCTTGGATGAAACCCATTTACATTCAAGTTAGATTCCGAAACTAATTTGCCAGATTCAGATGTCGACTCGTTAATTGAACTGTCAACTGACACAGCACTTAAGGATATATTTGACACAAGAGCATTGATAGATTTTTGGTTATCTTGTCGTCAAGAATACACAAAATTAGCTCATCAAGCAATAACTTTTTTAATGCCTTTTGTCACAACTTATAAATGTGAAGCTGGGTTTTCAACACTAGTTTACCTTAAAAATAAGTATAGAAACCGACTTGATGTGGAACCAGACCTTAGGATAAAACTTTCGTCATTTTCTGCGAACTTCGATTCTTTAGTAAAAAGTAAGCAGCAGCTCCATATTTCGCACTAAAATTTAGTAACTAAATAGGCGATACCAAAATATATAATGTTAATAAAAAAATTACTATTAATAAATGTGTATTATTTTACTTAATGGAACCAGCTTGGGTTTAAACGTATTAAGTGGGTCACGAAGGCAGTGAAAATAACCGGGCCATGGCAGAACAATGTTTGGAAACACTGTGCTAACTTAACAAACTTGTAAAAACGGTCGGAATATAAGACGCAGTTTTCGGCAACAGTGCGATACAACAGCTTCACTATCCCTGCTCCAAGTCCTAGTTTAGTCATATCTCGTTTGGGGTCGGTTGGTTGTTTGAAGCCACATATATCTCAAAGTCCAGGACAAGACCATCTCTAGCCGCTAACACAAAGTTCTTCAAACCAAGAGATTCGGTTTTGAGGGCACGTACTGGCGGTATTCGCACCTTCCAGAAAATGGAATCATCTGTTCATCTATGGACATATGTTTGGATCAAGGTAAGCTATAATATTTTTCCGGAATTTTTTTGATTATCGGCCGTATTTTTCAGTTTGTCTGCATTATCTCGTCTCGCAGAATTATCTACAAATGTAGATAATTCTTCAGCTCGAAAAATTGATCTCATGTCATAGAAACAGAAACAAACTTTTTTTCAATATAGATTATAATAATACTTATTGAAAGTCACCTTGTTTAATTACCACTGGTTCTTCATAGTGTCTCGGATCAACGGCGCAAGGTCTTTGCAGTAGTCTATCTTGTGGATATTTTAAAGTGCCCATGATACAAGCCAGTAAATCGTATTATTTCAATATAATCGGTTGGCACTGATTTAAAATTTCTATTTTGTGGAGAATATACATTAGTTTGCTCAGAAACTAATTTTGAAAATTGGTAATTATATATAATTAAAAGTAATAATATAGTATAATTAATATAGCATGTAGCATAGTACGGAACAAAAATTAATTATTTTAATCTGAAGGTAGCCGTGGTTAACTATGACATTGGGACGTCAAACACCTTAGTGCTGTAAAGTGCTCGAAACATCAGGAATATAAATAAGTTAATATACACGATAAAATCCGTAAAAACTAGTGTTATTTATATATGATTTACTTCTTGTACTTTTGTGGATTTACTAAGGTACACATAACACATAATATGTATCCGGGGGGTCAACAGGGCTAGCATGGGCAGGAGACATTTTATCCCCGGGAAAGGAGAAAATGTTTATCCTCGCAATTTTATCCACCCTTCGAGCATGGGCACACCGGTGGATATAATATACACAGTAGATAAAATGGCAGATAGACTTAGATAGATTTTTTGTATGAATATAAACTTAAACCCACGTCCAATAAACTAGGATAAAATTGTCCCTTTCAAATGTCAAAAAAGCATAATTTTTTATCTTTCATTTGGCTCCATGCTACGGACGGGGGATATATGTCTACTCGTTATGTCAAACGGGATATATTCTCCCCGTTGCCGTAGCCATTGCCGTGCTGGCATAAGGGTAAAACAGCGATCACCGAATGTTAGAGGCACATGAACCTAAACGTTAAGTTGTGAGAGGTGTCATAATGAAGTCAACGCTTGTCCCCCTGTGCTCTAATCCAAAGTCCCGAAACCTTTCAGCTCGAGTTACAAAACCGTTTTCAGTGCCTAGAAGATTGCAATGCAGTGGACGATATGAATGACAAGCTGTGGAAACTGTCCATGCGGTCGGAGATAAGTTTTGTAAGACCCGCCGCAGAAGAACACAAAAACCTCCGATCACACTCTTAATCTCATGGCTGTTAGACGGGAAATGAAGCTGCAATCTTCAGTTGATTTGATAGCATACAGGCAACTGAACAGACAGATCTCCAAATGCATGCGGCGGGATTTGCGCAACTTCAATACAGCTCGTAT
>JAGSMP010002296.1:0-26216 GCA_029286625.1 Parnassius orleans
ACCGAATGTTAGAGGCACATGAACCTAAACGTTAAGTTGTGAGAGGTGTCATAATGAAGTCAACGCTTGTCCCCCTGTGCTCTAATCCAAAGTCCCGAAACCTTTCAGCTCGAGTTACAAAACCGTTTTCAGTGCCTAGAAGATTGCAATGCAGTGGACGATATGAATGACAAGCTGTGGAAACTGTCCATGCGGTCGGAGATAAGTTTTGTAAGACCCGCCGCAGAAGAACACAAAAACCTCCGATCACACTCTTAATCTCATGGCTGTTAGACGGGAAATGAAGCTGCAATCTTCAGTTGATTTGATAGCATACAGGCAACTGAACAGACAGATCTCCAAATGCATGCGGCGGGATTTGCGCAACTTCAATACAGCTCGTATTGAAGAAGCGATCGAGCGGAACCAGGGCTCCAAAGTCCTTGCCAGAGATCTGTCTGCCAGAAAGAGCCAACTGTCGAAGCTGAAACCGAGTGTGGCAGCGTCGTTTCCGGGACAACTGAGATTTTGAGTGATTGAGGTTCTATGGGCAGCTGTACACATCATCGTTGGAGCCAAGCAAGTGTGAGTAACGATCCAAGAGCGAGTCTTATCCGACCTATTCCGATGATATCCGGACGTCAGTCTGAGCGAGATTAGAATGGCTCTCCAGCACCTTAAAACGGCAAGGCCCCAGGCGAGATGGAATTACAGCGGAGCTTTAAAGCAGAAAACCGGTACTTGAAGTCCTCAGAAGCTCTTTAATTTAATCCTACATAATTGTAATCCCACATGGTGGCACTACACCGGAGGCGTGGAGCAGAAGTGCGGTGGTCTTGTTCTTCAAGAAAGGCGACAACGCCTCTTGAAAAACTACAGACCGATTTCCTTCTGAGCCGCGTCTACGTGCTGTTTTCGAGAGTTATTACGAATCGTCTCGCACGCAGACTCGACGACTCCAGCCTCCTGAACAAGCCGGTTTCCGAAAAGGCTTTAGCACCATAGACCACATACATACCCTTCGGCAAATTGTACAGAAGTCCGAGGAGTACAATTTGCCACTATGTCTGGCGGTATGTGGACTATGAGAAAGCCTTTGATTCCGTCGAAATTGGCGGTGCAGTCCTTCAGCGGTGCCAAGTTGACTGTCGGTATATCAGTGCTGAAGTGCTTGTGCAGTAGGGCTACGATGGCTATCCGAGTACAGAACCAAAGTACAAAACCTATCCAACTGCAGAGAGGTGTAAGACAGGGTGACGTTATATCCCGAAACTCTTCACCGCTGCATTGGAAGACGTTTTCAAGCTTCTGGACTGGAAAGGATACGGCATTAACATCAATGGCGAGTACATCACTCACCTTCGATTTGCCGATGATATAGTTCTTATGGCAGAATCGCTGAGGACCTAAGCACTATGCTCAATGACTCAATAGTGCCTCCCAACGGATAGGTCTTAAGATGAACATGGAAAACAAAGATCATGTTTAATGTCCATGTCGCACCTATGCCGGTAGTTGTTGGGAGCACTAAGCTGGAAGTTGTTGACGAATATGTTTACCTGGGACAAATAGTCCGACTAGGTAAGTCCAACTTCGACCGAGAGGTCAATCGACGGATTCAACTCGGCTGAGCAGCGTTCGGAAAATTACGGCATATCTTCTCGTCAGGTATACCTCAAAACTTGAAAACGAGGCTATACAACCAGTGCGTGTTGCCAGTGATGACCTACGGAACTGAGACGTGGTCCTTCACTGCTGGCCGGATGAGGAAGCTCAAGGTCGCTCAGCGAGCTATGGAGAGGCTATGCTCGAGTCTCACTGCGTGATAAACTTAGAAATTAGGATATCCGCAGTAGAACCAGAGTGACCGACATAGCCCAACAGATTAGTAAGCTGAAGTGGCAATGGCCGGCCATATAGCTCGAAGAACCGACCACCGATGGGGAAAAAAGGTTCGAGTGGCGGCCTCGTACCGGCGGTCGAAGTGTAGCGTCCCACTAGATGGAGTGACGACCTGGTAAGACATGGGAAGTCGATGGATGCGGGTGGCTCAGGACCGTGCTTTGTGGCATTTTTTGGGAGGCCTATGTTCAGCAGTGGAGTGGAATGCCTTGTTATAAGTGAAGAGGCCGGTTTTCACACTCATTTTACAAAATACTGATATTCTGTGACAGCATGGTCCATCCGTGGTTCGAATGATGGTGCTACAACCATATATTATTATAGCTATATATGGTTGTAGCACAAATGATATATATTATTATAGCTGCAGGATGGCTCTACTACGAATAAAAATATTGAATTATTCATTCAATCATAAGTTTTTCTTCTAAAATGTCTGATTTGTTATTTTGTTATTATTGTTCATATTGATAATATTTGAAAATTTTGTTATTAATATTTTAAAATTAATGTTATTATTATTGTAGTACCATGTCTCAGAAGTAATTAACCTTATAACCTTAGGGTTATTATAAATTATTAAAAGTTCCACATAGTCGATTCCGAAGTCGGTGTTAAGACAGTAAGGTCTATAGAGAATTTCAAAAGCAGACTTCAAATTAGATTAAATAAAATAAATTTTATAATAAATTTGGGTTGTATTTCTGTTTAAACAGCAAATAGCGAACAACAAAAGCAGAAAATTTTGAACTAGATCCAACACACACCTTTCTGCTTTCAACCATAAACAAAATTACATGGGAGAGTTCCGAGCGGTCTATATTTTGGCTAATCGGATTAGAAAGAAAGTCTTTCCGAGCGAAATGCTCGTCCCGGTATAAACGTTAATGTTTAACGAATGTCGACTTTATTACAGAGTGTACTGTTGCTAATTTGTAAACATTTAAGGTCGAAAATTTAATTGTTTTTTAGAATAACAAACGAGCAAACAGTCCACCTGATGGTAAGTAGATTATGACTATAGACATCAAATATTTATCCTCGACATGATCAAAATGTAGATGTGTTGTCAGCCCATGACTAAGATAGAATGCCTGTTTCCAGTAAAAAGGGTCTCCGGTTCTCTACACTGCCATACGAAACACAAGCAGCATTATTCTGCTATTTTACGTCAATATACTGTAAGCGTGATCCTACCCCTGTCGAGCCGACTTATTCAAAAGCGCCTGCCTATATATCTGCAGCGTAATGAAAAAATATTAAATTATTTTATATTTGGTAATTAACTATCGAAGTCTGTTAAAACTATTTTTCTAAACCGCCATTGGCTTTGACATGCTTCATTTCATAAAAAGTTATCTCTGGCAACAAATCTATGGATTACATAAGAAAATTCAGCCAGTGCCAACTTTAATACTGTCTTCAGATACCAATGTCAGATAAACGTTTTGAGCGGGCTGGCCTTATACTGGCAAAAATGTGTTGTAAGAGGAAATAGGAAACTGGAATAGAGATGGGCAAAGCAATTTCTATAACAAATCAAATTATAAAAATCAAAGACCAACTCCTGCAAAGTGTGTGGAACCTATGGTAAATTATATGAAGCTATACAAAATATGTTATACCTTAATATGAGGCTATGGATACAATGGTGGTGACTATATTCACCAGCCATATTTGTTAGCTGTAATGGATGAAAGATGGGTTCAGATCTGGACTGGATCAAAAGAATAATAAAGTAGTATTATAATGATTTTTTAAAAGTAACCCGCACGGATGTATTACAACTTTCGTCTCCTACTACGTCAATCTTTACCAACACGTGGGGCATCCTGTTGGTTGATTGACGAGTGTTTTATGATGGAATATCCATTAAAATGCTAAATTACATTTAATAAACTAGGGTGATGGAAGCAGGTCCATCAGTGCGAGGGTCAGTTATGCCCCTCCTGAACCACCAGTCCTCAAGGCATGGACGAATTTTCAAATTATTCATGGCAGCTTGTACATTTTGAACAGCCTATGTTCAGCAGTGTACTTAAATTACCCCTACTATAGTATTGATATTTAAAAATGATAGCAATGAGGACGTAGTTCATCTGATGGTAAGTGGATGACGTGACCTCATAGACGCTACACCGATCCCCGACTAAGAAACCAAATTCATATGCGTTATTATCTTTGTAGATCAAGAATAAAAGCCTCAGTTACAGTGATAAGTGCCTGCTCCTCGTCACTCCACATACGAAACATAGAGTCATATATTATATTATATATTAAAAGATAAGGAACCACAACACGTATAGGGCAGCGGTGACTTTTCCTTGGAATTACAAGACAGGACTCGCGCAGGACTCTTCTCAGTAGGCTTTAACTTTACCTTTTAAATTTTAAACAAAAAAAAACCTTAGGTTGCAGCAACAAAAAGGCATCCGACTCAGCATGATGCTATTGCTTTATTGTCACAGCCTTTGTTATTCTGTCGGTGTCTCATATTTACCGGTTTTTTGCTGGTATTCTGCTTGGCGTGTCTCTGGTCGATGCTATTTGTGTTGTAGTCCATATATGCTCATGCATGATCCATAATATGCTCCAACACATTTATGTACAGTAATTGCTATTATTGCGTAAACTTAAAAGCGAAATTTGATTAAAATACCTGGTTAAATTGACGTCAATCCAAGCGAAGGTAAGCCTAATAGAAAGTTCGCTGGAGCGAAATGGAACAAATGAACACGCTTCTATTAGTCAACAGCTGCCTCTGGAAAATTATACAAACACTTATTAACTTCTTTTATTTTGATACTTATAAGGTGACAACACTTGGTGGAAAGTGAATGTTGTAGCCTATAGATTTTATCCTCGAGTATGAGTCAAAAACAGAGCGTTGTCACTACTAAAGAGTAATGCCTCGTCACTAGTGGTTCTCGTCACTAAATAAATTAGGTTGTAAATGAAATATTACAAAAGTTGTACGAAACTATATACTAACATGACATCTAGAAAGACCCCAGAGTTTTACCTGTTTGCCTTGAGAAGATCTTGCTTTTATGAAGCAGTGTAGATTTTGATTCCTTAGAGATTTTATGCAAACCATTCGCAATGGCTCTACCACGTTGAAAAATTTTATTTTATGTGTTATCACATAATAATATTTTATAAACAAATTTTAAAAAAAATAATATTTAAATCGAAGGTTTTTTTAATAACCTAGATGCGTTAATAAACTTGTTTTTATTTTATAAAAATATGTGATATTTTACAAATTAGTTTTAAATGAAATCAGAATAAAATATACTATTTAAAAATAGAATCATCGAAATAGGTTCAATTGACGAAGATAACGCGTAACATACAATTAGAAAAAAGAATACAGTAGAATTGAAAATATCCTATTTTTTTAAAGTTGGTTATAAATATTGAACTTTTAGAAACTTTGTGGTTTTAATATCCGAGTTCTTGTATTAACGGATATATTGGAGGACCTCTTATCCCTTCCCTTTATTTCTATTATAAGCCAGTGATTGACTACTATCCCACCTGATAAGTGGTAATAAATCACATTCATTGAGTAATTGACTATGTTGTGTAGGAATAAACCAAATATACTGACCGTAACAATAATCCAGAGGCTCAGTATATTTCGAGTATGAAAGACTTCTGAAAATAAACAGGTAATCCCAAAATCTACATAAAATTTTCTTTAAAATGATATGCATTTATACGTGGTAGTGCCACGCTGCAGCTATATTACGGTTGCATCGTGAATGGGTCGACTGGATCAGATATATGACATTTTATCAAATTTATGACACTATTGATCAACAAACGCACCTCCCTGCTCCACGATTGTCATTTAATTTATGCACTTACATTTCTTTGATACCTTTTACTGTCTATCCATGGAGTGACGACCTGGTAAGATATGCAATAATTCGATGGACCAGATGGCTCTGGACCTTGCGGCATTCTTGGGGTAGGTATATGTTCAGCAGGACTTGTAAAGGGCTGGAATGATGATGTCAAAATCATTTTTATCCAATATAAAAGACAAAATATTAATGATAACTGAATATTCGCTTTGAAACACGATTTGAACGACACTCATGAAATAAGTCAATAGTTTCTACATTTCTCCGCGAATGTCAAGAGGCTGTTAAATCTAGATCAAACTAGTTCTCCGCAGTTTGTACACGGACAAGTAGTGCTTTGTTTTAAATTGACATTGGTTATATGCTTGAGTAATATACTTATCATGTAGTGGTAGTGTACGAATATCCACTACCCCATATCATCCTGGTTGTGTAAGAGGCGACAGAGGGAAACAAACCAGAGATGCATAAGCATCTTCCTAATAACGAATAAAAACTGTGGTTGCAACCCTCTGCCAAGCGTGGCAACTATAAATATTCCATATGAACCAATCTATGGTGGAGGCTATATGTTCAGCAGTAGACTGTGAAGGGCTGTAATGAAGATGATGAAGAATACAATAACTTGATCATTTATGATTCATGAATCTGATTAAATGCATTTTTAATTAAGTTTGTAGTTTCGTGCAACAGTAGAGAATCCAGTACCTATATCATTCCATATTATAAGATACAAAAGGAAAATGAAGTATAGATGCAGCAAGGTCTTCGTGATAAAACAGCGTCTCCTCACGTCTCTAAACCTTACATTTTAAACCTACTACGCCTGCTAAACATATTTTAGGTTTATGTTTTTGATTATAATAATAATAATCCCAGAATACACTAACTAATAAAAAATCATATGCTTTTTTACTGCCAACATGAAAGATATATAATATAACAAAAACCCTGAGGTTCCCTGTTATGCGTTATCAGAGTTATAACAAACGTAAAGAAATAACTTTTTTAAAACTCGAACAAAAAATTTTAATTTTAATTAAAAATTAATTTGCAAATTTATGTAGTTTTATTACCTCTGCATTATCCGGGAGTAAGAGGATTGTCAAAGACCTCTGTATGATGCTCGTGTCAGTTAAAGGTACATACACTTTGCAAATAAAATGATTTTAATTGAATTAAAATTTTAATGGTAGTTTTCTGAGCAAAAATATTTCTATATTGTTTGAATACTAATTTGATAATGCACTAACGAAAATCACAGAGCTTTTGTTACATAATGTAGAAATAAAACATGCGTAAGTGTCGTGAACACTCGGTTAACGAAGTTCCTTTGCAATATTTTTTATAATGATTAATAAATGAATTACTAGCGTCTATTAAATGAAGCGTCATTTACTCGTAAATAAAATAATATTTTTCATGGCAAGTTAGAAAAAGCAGGAGATAGATATTATCCCATCTTCCTTTATAGCCGCCAAGGCTGTCTACACTACGTCAGAAGGGGTCGTGACGGAAAATCTTACACTTTTTCGCCTAGCCCCATCCGCCAAATTCGTACTGTTCGATAAAGAACTTCGTTCCAATAATAATAATAATTTATTTATTGCATTACTCTGACAATAGAGCGTGTAGCTCAGCACTGCTTTAAATTTCACAGTACGCGAGTAACCAAAGTGCGTTGAAATGGAATGACCCAATGAAATTGTTAATTGTAATTTTAGTGCTGATTTACCACGTGCTCGGCGGTGAGGGAAAACATCGGGAAATGTATGATGAGAAATAAGAAAAAAATTGAAGAGATGTGAAGTTCATGAACACGCATTGGGGCAGCGGCGGATATTTACTTGCCCTAAAACCCTCTCAGAAATGACTGTGCCCAGGAGGTCGTATAGGCTGTAACTTTGACTTTTTAACTTTCTGTACAATAGTTATAGATGACATAATAAAAGTATCAACGGTTACCTCACGCATGCAATATGTATATGCAATGTGTTTATGTTATATAATTTAGAACTTTAATGTAAATCATTCTTCTATCAAAGTTTACTTGTGCTAAATAATACATAACAATATTTCATTCATTTTACATTCGTCGTTCCTGTTACTAGTCGATTTATGACAAGCGGATTCAACACTGAGAGGGTAACTAACGATGCACTTCGCAGTGAAGCTTGAACAAGGTATCGATTGAAACAACTTCTCTTGTCCCTTATATATTGTGTTAGCGGGATTTGATCAAATTTACGATATTACAGCGGTATACAGAATTATTGATCCAGTTTATATGAGCATTTAACGAAACTTATGTATAAGCTATATAAACAGGTGTACTTTGTGTACTTTACCCCATTCTGTGGAAAGTCCACTGTTGAACATAGGCCTCATAGGATATTTGTCATAGCTAAGCGCAGCAGGCGGGTAGGCAACCGCATTTTTTTTGTTGTTATAGAAGACGCTGCCCATCTCCTGGTTTGTTTCTTCGCCTCCCACGAGACGATATAGGTAGCGATATTTATACACCCATACACGGTTTACTGACTACTACGTGATTTATTTTCTTTATGTCATTTTAACTCGTCACTCCATTTGGTGGAGGTGAATGGTGGTCGCCCTACATTCGTTTACCGGTACGAGGCTGCCACCCGAGAATCTTCCTTTTTTGGCCTAAACCCTCCTTAGACTTAGGAAAAAGAAGTGTTTACACTGTCGCATCCATCTTTGTTTAATGTCACCTGTTTTCTCAAATTTAAACCCATTCATTAACACAGCGAAGGTTCCAGTTTCGTTAGAAGAATTTAAGGAAAAGTCCCGCCATCGCAATTTTTAATTTAATACTTCCATTTAGTTTTCTGAAGCGTCCGCTAGTTGTGCTGCTCTTTTATTAGTTCATTGTTACGATAGTTGCTTCAACTAAGTTAGATTTCTCCTGGGGGACACATTGGCTTATCTTCCAAAATAACTTTTAAACAGCACAAAGTGAATGTAACAGCCACTTGAAGAAGTTATTAGAGTTAATGTATGTAACACCCTCTCGTTTTTTTCCTATCTTTCTTAGGAATCTACAGGGTGGGCCATCTGTTGGTCCTTTTTTCAATCGATGATTTTTAGCACTTCACGTTATCAGTTCTAAAAAATTATTTGACATTTAAAAAGTAAAAATGCCATTTATAATTATGGAGTCACCAACATCACAACAGTGATGATTGTCCTAATTTGTTATGAAACTAGTCGTTCAAAAGAGAACAACATTTCATAAATTACGTGAGAGTTTTGTCGACATGAACGTCCTACTGTGCAATTGGCAAAATTATTGATCGTTTTGAAGAAACTGGGTCTAGTGGAAGGTTGTGGGTAGACCATATCAACACGTCCAGTTAGTGATGAAGCCCATTTTCATCTTAATGGGTACGTAAACAAACAAAATTGTCGAATTTGGGGAGCGGAGAATCCTTCATGCTATTCATGAAGCAGAACATCATCCTCCAAAAGTCACTGTTTGGTGTGGTTTATGGGCTGGTGAAATCATTGGAGAATGATCACAAGAAAATGCCCTTACATTGAATGGAAAACGTTATCGCAACATGTTAACTGGTTTTTGTGGCCCAAATTGAATGAATTAGGTGTCAACGCTCTTTGGTTTCAAGAAGATGACAACACACAAGTCGTGCAACACTCCATTTATTGTCAAGAAAATTTACTGATCGCAATTTCAAGAAATTTGAAGTCTTGGCCACCTAGAAGCCCGAATTAACACCACATTTATTGTTGTGGGGTTATTTGAAAGGTATGGTGTATGCTAATCATCCACAAACAATTCAACAACTTAAAAACATTCGAGCTGAAATTGAGGTCATTGATCCGATTTACAAAAAGTCATCGAAAATTTTGATGTTCGGATGCAGCTGTAGACGAAGCTGTGGTATGTATGAAAGATATTGTTAACATGCATAAAGCATAGAACCACCTTTCATTGTCAATAAAAAATTGACTGTTCACTCTCAAATGTGTGTGTTTTATTTACAAATGAAAAAAGGACTAACAGATGGCCCACCCTATATATCTATAAAATATATTACAATATATCAAATTTACATGACCAGTATATTAACCATATATTGATCTTTCTAAAGGTTTAAATATAGGCCTTTTAATAAATTTATGGCGTGATCGTCTTAATTCGGACCCTTATTTACGTTGTGATTGTATAGTAACTTAGTTCTTTTAGGTGTCTCTTGGAAGAATGAACATACACTAGAGCAGTCGAGAGCTGTTAGTGGTGTTTTATAAGCTAAAGAACCCCGTTCACGAAGACAGGGCTCAAAAAAGGTTAAGAACATTAAATCGTCCCTACTCCACTTGTATCAGGTTCACAATCAGTCAATTCCTTATTAATTAATCCTTCCTGCTTGAAAAGGCTCACTTATATAAAATACGAAATACAAGGGCTTCGCCTCCCAATGTTTAAAGGCCCACACACGCCGTGGTAAGTTAAACACATTCACCTTAATCCGAAAGATAGCCGACGCATGCCAGGCCAAGACGCCGCCCACAAGCGGTAGCATGACCACAGGCAAGTCGTATTACAACAAACCTGCTACCACCGGCACTAAGATGATATGTCTAGGACATCAAGCAAGTCCAAGTTTACCTCGGTCTCGACGCTGTGAAGTAATCTACACGCAACTATAATAATCCTTTTCAAGTACCATTTCTCCAATATAATGCAGACCTTCCACATATTTACCTTACTATTATATGTTTTACATGAGGGACTTCAAGTCATAACTCTACTATCATAATGCTTATGCATCATAGAGACCTTCTATATTAATGCTTTTGTTCCATAGATCTTACTATATTAAGTCCCTAATATAGACTATATTGTAACAGTACTTTAGCAGTCGGTCACCCGACCACCCTATCTATTATACCCATGGGTATGTGGCTCGGCAACTCCCTTTATATAAGCAATGATTACATGAACACGCACTTTTACTTCTATTATTTATTCCATTTTGAATATTTCAAGCACAGTTTTAAATAATTTTTATTTTTTAAAGATAATATTGTTTTATTATACTATACTTAATATTCGAAATGAATATATTTAACTTTATGCTTTAATATTATTAACGCATATTAATTGTTCTAATGATTATATATATATATATATAGAAATATACATAGAAATGCTCTGTTGGCTACATATGGGCTGTCGTTAGATTCATCTTTCTAGTGGAAGTGACATAGTGTAAATTTTTTCTGATAATTACGCATGTTTTTAATTACTGTTTCAAACAATTGGGCCTACTTCAATTAGTTTAAACCTTACTATGAAACACACAATCTATCATGACTAACGAAACTTTAACGACCCATTTTGGTGGTGACGATGTTGATGGTGAAGAAACTATCACAAATACCAAATTCATCAAAATTCAACTATGTTAGAACTTTATTTTGCCTTTAGTAACATCTGGGACGATACCATCCTTACCTATTTTGTTGCCAAATCGCAGTGTACTGCTGAAATGCTAAAGAATATAGAGATATAATTACAGACTGTGAGGCATTCAATCTTAGTCCTCAGAGGTGACAACGCATCTGTAGCCTCTTTTATTTGAAGTTGGCGGATATCCAGGGATTATAAACAGTTGCCACTTGCTATTAATTGACTGTGAGTTCGTTAGTCACTATAGTTATATAAAAATCTAAAACGCACTGATTGATAATGCAGCTCGGCTCTCCTACTCAACTAAATGCCATATACGTGGCGTGTTAGGTCAACTTTAAGAAAATAGAATCAATTTTTCACAAAGAACATAGAAAAGCTGAAACGAAAACGATGATAACGAAAGCAAAGAAAGAGAAGTAGTGCTTCTTGAAGAGCAGTGCCATGCTGTGAAACTAATTCACCTTCATTAGGGCCCGTAAAGTCCACTGCTGAATATAACCTACCCCAAGGAATGTCAAAAGCCTGAACCCTGCGTGTTTTACCAGATCGACACTCCATCTTGCGGTTGACTTTCACTTCGCTTACCGGTACGGTATGAGGTTGCCACTGCATTTTTCTTCTCCATTATTTATCGGTTCTTTTTCTTTTTTCTTTTTCTCACCCGATTGCAAGTGACTACCGTTGCCGAATAACTGCAATACTAACGTATCACAAGCGTTGCTGGTCTTTTAAAACAAGTAGGCTCTGTTCTTCGAGTTACATGGCCAGCATATTAACACTTCTGCTTACTGATCCTTTCGGCTAGGTCGGTAAATCTGGTTCTACTGGGATATCTTCGCATGAATTCTATTCCGTTGAGAAATTTCGAGCCCTCCATAGTTCGCTAAATGACCTTAAGTTTCTTATACAGCCAGCAGGGAAGGACAACACTCATATCCATTACTTACGATTGCAACGTGCATCGTTTGGTATATTATGGTAAATATACAAAGTAGTATTACATGTGGTTAGCTTGAAGAATACAAGTGAAACTCGTCAGGAGACAAAGTTTCACTTGTGACACTCACACTAAGCTTTTTCATTTTTTATTACTTTAATTTCTTTAAATTATTTTATTATTTGTATTTTTTTAATTAAAATGCACTTGTAATAACCTTTACCACGTATTTGGTGTAAGAATATCCACTACCTATATCATCCCGTGAGCGTTGTAAGAGGCGACAGGGGAAACATACAGAGAGATGGCAGCAGCGAGTTCCTAATATCGACATAAAATAAAAACTGCATTTGCTAACCGCATGCCAAGCGTGGCAATGATGGCAACACCTCACCCTATTAGGCATCTAGGAGGCCTATGTTCAGTAGTGGACTTTAATAGTTTTTTATAGAATGGGGTGACAAACGAGCACATCATCCACCTGATGGTAAGTGGATGCTGTGACCCATAGACATCTCCATTTATCTTCGATTATGAATCAACATGCAAATGCGTTGTCGCCCCTGAGGAATGCGATGGAATGCCTTGTTTCCAGTCTCCGGTTCTCTTCACTCACCATACGTAACACAGTAGCATTAATTGCTATTTTATGCTGGTAATTTCTGATAGGGTGGTCCTTCCCTGGTCGAGCCGACCTATTCGTGCTACAACCATAATATAGCTGCATCATGGCTCTACGTAAAAAAAACGTATATACAGATATAAAAAAATGTACACCGCTGAACATGGGCCTCTCCCTTTGTAGGAAGGATTTATTTTAATTGTGACGTATTATGAAGAATTCAGGCGATCTGTTGATGATCGCAGTACCAGATTTTCTGGTCTCAGTATTTTACTTCAGTAAACGATATGGTTATACCGCCATTTATGGGAAGCCATAAAATCTTTCTTCCATTCCCCATAGACGCCTCATACGAAACCCACGGGATGTAATAGATGAATGGATTCTATTACGTCGCCACCATCCGGTATAAACATTAAAATTTAATTGATATAATGAGCAGCCAAAGTGGAATTGGTTAAAAGATGATATACTTAAGCGGAATGCTAGGCTGAAAGGGATTCCAACCACCTAGTAGAGCTCGGTAGTTAACGCCTTGCATGCGTATTTAGCACGCATCGAGTATACTCCGGTCATAAAGGTTTAAATAACTATGCCACGTCGGTCGTCACACGTACAGGCAATAGAGACAAATAAGTTTCTAGCATATGTCTTTCCATCCGATTTCAATGTGGGTGTCTTCAAGGCAAGAATGAATAGGCTTTTGTTAAGTCAGTGAACTTCACCATCTTCGGCTGCAACACCACTTATCATCAGTTGGGATAAAAGTAAAGCGCTGGCTTAGAATAGTAAAACAAAAAATCCAGAAAACATTTTGGTAAATTTTAAAATTAAAACGATTTTTAATTGTTCTCTTGTTTTAGAATATAACAAGAAATCTTGCAGAGGCAGTGTAAGAATATCAACTACTCCATATCGCCCCTTGGGTGTCGTAAGAGGCGACAGAGGGAAACTATACAGGAGTTTTCATACTACTTTGTGGTATCGTTTACCACCGACGATTTTTGTAGACCGGTACGACTTAGGAACCTTCAAGAAAGGAGAAAGTTCTTAAAAGGCCAGCAACGCTTGCAAAATGCAAAATTCCCGTGGTGTTGCAGTTATTCATGTGATCTAGTGGTCGTAAACGCGATTGCTAGTCATGAGGTCTCAGGTTAGAATCACGGGTCGTTCCAATATCAGTTATTGGGTTTTCCTGTCAAGAAATACTCAGTAGCAGTCCGAAGTCAGGAAGTTGGCGGTGTTCTACCTCCATGCCTCGGAAAGCACGTAAAGCCGTTCGTTCTGCGCCTGATCGCTCTTCGGTCGTATCGGATTAGCGTCCCATTGGACTATGAGAGTGAGGGAATAGAGAGTGCTTTTGTATTTGCGCATACATTCATGCACTATAATCCTGTTCTGCGAAGATAGCTAGTCTCGATTGCAACTGACCACCGTGACCAAAAGTCGATTTGGAGGACATTATTATTATATAAAAAAATCAACGCATTTATTTTAAATTAAACTGTAACGCATCTTCATGTTAATATACCCATTAAATGCTTACGTGGTGCGTTGACCGCGACGCCATTGAACTCTTTATAATATTCGTCTGGCTTTTACAACTGAGATAGCATTAAAGTTTACAGCTGCGTACATAATTACAAACATATTATCTCTTATGATACGTATGTTCCACTGTGTTTCATTTTATTAAGGGGATTTTTGTTCTCTGTAAATTTTATTTATATAATTAAAGTGACAAACAAACTTACAGTCCACCTTCAAACAAAGAAGGCTACATATGTTGTCACCACTGAACTTGGTAGACTAAGATCACAGGCTGTAACTATACTAGCTCTCTATACCATTTAAACCGGAACACAACTATGCACGAACAGCTAATTGGCAGAAATTGGTAGGTGGGTGGTGACTACCCAGACGGATTTGCAACGTTGTAGTTATATACATCTATTTAGTAACAGAACTTTAATAATGAAGTATCTATATCTTAATATAGCTCAATATGCAATGTTTTTTTTTAAGTTTAACAAGCGTTGCGCCCGATTTCGCCAGCGCAAGTTTCCTTCGATCTCGGTCGTGACGTACTCGTAAATCAAATAATAATAATAAAGCCCTCCAGACCAATTTCAATCACGGTGGCTAGTCTGAACGTGTATATAATGCCCGAGGAAATGCGCAAGCACAAGTGCACTCTCGTTTCCCTAACTCTCATAGTCCGGTGGGATGGATCATATGACTGGAGATAGATCAGGCGCAGGGACAAAGGCTTTACGTGATTTTTGAAGCACAGGGGTGAATGAAACATCGCCAAATTCCTGACTCCGGGCTGCTACTAAGAACTTCTTGACAGAAAACCTCAATAACTGATTTCATCCTGTCCTGGGATTCAAACTGGGACCTAATTTTTTTATAGGATAAGGGTGAAAAACGAGCATACAGTCCACCTGATGGTAAGTGTTTGCTGTAGCCCATAGGCATCTACATCTTTACTCGATTACGAATCAAAATTCAGATGCGTTATTACCCTTGAGGACTAAGTTGTATATGAACCTCATGATTTGCAATCGTGTTTTTGCAAATTGCAATTAATAATTTCATAATTGGTGGCGAGGATCGTGCTAGTGTTGCTAGTTGCTCTCGTACCGTGAAATTTATTCGAGCACTACAATATTTAACAGCATATGTTTAAGCACCAATATACCTACTTCGTTCGTAAAATCACATACCGAATTCTCTATCATAGGGACAAATAATCTATAATTTTGGGAAGGAAAATGCCTCACAACCTGGAATTATTTCATTTTGTTACTTTAAATAATATATTATAGGTTAAAAATAGCTTAATACGCTTTTCGAAAATAAAACTATTCAGTCAACTTTATAGAAATTTGGGAAAATTGTCTACGTGATTAAAATTGGTGATCATTAATGCGCGTAACTAGAAGCGGACTTATCAAACATGTATCGGTCGACCAAAAGGTGTGTCATTATCCCTTATCAGAGACAGATAATATATTATGCTCCTATTGAATATATAACGAGTACGTATTTGATGTCCCAAGGAATAGCAATTGTCATTTTTAAATCATATAAAAGCAAAGTTTTTTTATTCAAAGCATACAGCCTAGTCCGACGTGAAATTTTTCATAAATATTCTTACAATATTATGTTATTGCAGCACATTATAAAGTTTTTAGAAGTATTAAATACGAGTGAAATCTAACAGACAGTCGATGTTGATGGTATCAAGGTGCCAAAACAGATGAAACAATTTGTAGTCTATATTACCATCGTATACCATCTACAGACCGATTTCCTTCTGAGCCGCGTCTACGTGCTGTTTTCGAGAGTCATTACGAATCGTCTTGCACGCAGACTCGACGACTCCAGCCTCCCGAACAAGCTGGTTTCCGAAAAGGTTTTTTAGCACCATAGACCACATACCCTTCGGCAATTTGCAGAAGACCGAAGAGTACAATCCCCTTTGTCTTACGTATGGACTATGAGAAAGCCTTTAATTCCGTCGAAATTAAGGGTGCAGTCCCTTCCATGCCAATTGACTGTCGGTATATCGAAGTGCAGAAGTGTTTGTACAGTAGGTCTACGATGGCTATCTGAGTACAGAACCAGAGTACGAAACCTATCCAACTGCAGAGAGGTGTAAGACAGGGTGACGTAATATCCCCGAAACCCTTCACCGCTGCGTGTGGAAGATGTTTTCAAGCTACTGACTGGAAAATATACGGTATTAACATCAATGGCGAGTACATCACTCTAGTCCTTATCACGATATAGTCCTTATGGCAGAATCGCTGGAGGACCTAAGCACTATGTTCAATGACCTCAATAGTGTCTCCCATCGGATAGGACAAAACAAAATCATGTTTAAGGTCCATGTCACACCTATGCCGGTAGTTGTTGGGAGCACTAAGCTCGAAGTTGTTGACGAATTTGTTTACCTGGGACAACTAGTCCAACTAGGTAAGTCCAACTTTGACCGAGAGGTCAATCGATGGATTCAACTCGGCTGATTACGACACATCTTCTCGTCAGACATACCTCAAAACCTTAAAACTAGATTATGCAACCAGTGCGAGTTGCGAAGAACCGACAACCGATAGGGAAGAAAGGCTCGAGTGGCATCCCCTGTACCGGCAAGCGAAGTGTTGGGCATCCCCTGCTAGATGGAGGACGACCTGGTAAGACATGCAGGAAGTCAATGGCTGCAGGTGGCTCGGGACCGTGCTTTGAGGCATTCCTTGGGGAGCCAATGTTCAGCAGTGGACTTGTGAAGGGCTGTAATGATGATGATGATGATGGTGATTACCATCGTAAGATAATTCACTACCTATAGTATCCTGCAATCCGTGAATGATGCCTCTGCTCAGTGGGACGTACAATAACTTTTACTTCAATGATTTTATATTTACGCGAACACTACACATTGAATAACAGTCTGTTGTCTGCTAACAGTTTGTACATTATATAATATATCCAGACAATTAGACCTAGTACCCATCCAGTATAATAGCTATTTGTGATGATAGTTATTTATTCTAACGATTAAACTTCCAAGAATCACCATACTGAAAGTCTTATTCAAATCTGTTTATAGGTTTTGGTGTGATGCGTTCAGACAGACAGACATTCACTAGGTGGTGGGACAGACATTCACTAGGTACTGTCTGGGTAGGTACTAACTTCATACCTATTTCTGTCGCCAAAAAGTAATGACTGAACTGCTGTGATCCGGCTTGAATGGTATATAAAAAAAATGGTATATAAAATTGATCTGCTATTTTACGCTGGTATTCTGTGAGAGCGTGGCTTTCCCCCATATCGAGCCGACCCATTCGTACTACAACTATACTAATAATATAGCTGCAGCATGGCTCTACCACGTAAAAACCTGGTGATAAGTGGCTCTAGGAGTTCATGGACACCTGCAACCAATTTCATACACAGGACGATACAGATTAGTTCAAACCTCTGAAGAATAATATGAAATGCCTCACATTTTACTGGTTCTTTGGACCAGAACACAGCATCGCAAATACTGCGTTTTGACGGAAGAAGTAGGTAAATGGGTGGTACCTAGATGGAGTCCTAGGTAGAAAAAGAGTCCAATTACCTAGGCCTCCCCCATAGATTGCCTCGTAGGAGGGATATTTGTCATAGTTGCCACGCTGGGCAAGCGGGTTGGCAATCGCAGTTTTTTTTACTTTTGGTCGTTATTAGGAAGACGCTTCTGCCCATCTGCTGATTTGTTTCCATCTGTCGCCTCTTAAGACACCCACTGGATGATGTAGGGTAGTGCATATTCTTACACCGCCTCTACACGGTGGTATCCTAGTCCTAGTGAATATCTCGGATTATTTACCAGGCATGCCTGGTCTCTGAATACTGACTACTGATACAAGCCCATGTACGCAATAAGTGATTTCATCCTTCAGTTTTGAGTCGTATTTCGACCATTGATTTTGGCAACGTTTCTTTACTAATATAAAACTACATATTTTTATGCGGCTTTATTATGCTTTTAGCACAAATTGGTCGACTCAACCGGGGAAGGACCACGTTCTTGCAGAATACTAGCGTAAAATAGCAGCTGTGTTTCGTATGGTTAGTTTAGAGAACCGAAGGCTCTTTACTGGAACAGAGGCATTCCATCTTAGTCCTCAGGGGTGAAAACGCATCTGTATTTTGATTCTGAACCGAGGATAGATGAAAATGTCTACGGACCACAGTATCCACTTACCTTCAGGTAGACTGTGCGCTCGATTATTACCCATGTTCTATATAAAAAATACCACCTAGTGAGTATCTTTATTAAGTCGAAATCAAATGTCCATTGCTGAACATTAATTAGGGTGGAGGGAAAATGTATAGAGATTTATTTTTTCGTTAAATTTGTAAAAATGAGAAAGTAAGGATGAGAGAATGGAGTACGTTAAATGTCTTTTATGTATTATAACATTTGAGGTGCGGGACTCCGGCAAAAAGAAGTCATTCCACCAAGTATTCATATTTTTTTAACTACTAGATGCCAGCACTTGACTACTATCAAACCTGATGGTAAGTGGTGATGCAGCCGAAGATGGTAAAGCGCACTGAATTAACAAAACAGAAACCTATTCACTTTTGTCTTGAATACACCCTCATTATAATCTAATTTAAAATATTATACCCAGGGATTTACTCAGATACCTACTTAAAGGAATAAACATCTCCCTTGAACCGTCCACGCCGCGCGAGTGATTCTCGCCCCATCTGTCCGCGCATTAAAATGTCACTTTTTTTCCACCGCGCGAGACTGTCTCAACATAAACGATTACTACTGAAAATCTAATATACCTACATTCAAATAAAAAATATTTTCAAAAAGCTCAAAGAATTCAAAATTTAATTTTGTTAAAAGAAAATTGGTCAACTTAAAAATAAAGAACGAAAATAAAGCTTAAAAATGGGAATAGCAAAAAAAAACGTATTTATTTTTTATTTCGAGCTTTACAAGAAAAGTTTTTTTTTTGTAAAGGACTATTTTAATACCTTTGACAAAATGTGTGAAGCCTATCATCAAAACTTACAAAAGGCCACTGCTGAACACAATATGCCTCCTCCCTAAGATTACCCCATAGATAATCCAGATAGGATTTTTCCATAGTTGCATGGTCAGCAGGCGGGTTGGCAACCGCATTTTTTTAAATAATTTAGAGTTAGTCAGAAACAGAAACAGAAACAGAAACAGAAACAGAAACAGAAACTTTTTATTCAATATAGATTATAAATAATACTTATTGAAAGTCACTCTTTGTCTAATTACCACTGGTTCGAAAAACCTCTGTCCTGGGAAGAACCAGCAAGAAACCCAGCGGGACTTTTTTAAATAACAGCTTACAATCATGTATATTACACAATTAACCACACAAAACAAATTAGAAACAGCCTGGCAGCGAACACTCATTCCAGGGTTATTATCATCCATAAATTCCTTAACATTATAATAACCCTTTTATACAAACTATGTTTAATAAAGTTTTGAATTTTGAGCAGGTCGAATTTTGTATATTTAGAAATTTTGTATATAGAAAGAAACATCATTCAGATGCTGCTGCCCATCTCCTGTATTGGTTTATCTCTATTGCTCTAATGACACCTACAGGATGATACGGGTAGTAAATATTCATACACTGCCATTACACGGAGCACATAGTCCACCGATGGAAAATGCAGATGCGTTGTCACTCCTGAGGACAAGAATGCCTCGTTATCAGTGTAACGTTGTAGGGCCAAACTGCAGCTATATTATGGTGGTAGCACGAATGAGTAGGTTCGACTGGGGTAGGACGACGCTCTCAAAGAATATCAGCGTTAAATAGCAGCTTAATTTAGCTGTTTTTCGTATGGTGAGTGTAGAGAACCGGAGACCCTTTTACTGGAAACGTGGCATTCCATTTTACTTCAGGGTGACAACACATCTGCATTTTGATTCTTAATCGAGGATAAATGTAGATGTCTATGGCCATGGCATCCACTTACCATCAGGTTGACTGTGTGTTCGTTGATCACCCTTATTCGATAAAAAAGAGGTACGTGATCTCGTCGCTCTTTTACTCAAAATCAGATTAACTTAAACAGCATTGAAGTTAAAATTAGAAAATCTTCAGAAATATTCAAATCGGGTTCAGTTAAAACTTGAAAGAACGACCCTTGGAAACACCTAATCAAAGGACAAACGGACAAACGGTAGACGAAGTTTATTTATATAATTCTAACTAACTGAGCTCAAAACAAACTTTCCTTATTGAATTTTTGGAACATTAAAATAAATAAAATGAGAATAGTAAAAGATTTCGTAATTGGTTTACAGTAATCGTCTTTTGCAATCATTAAATCGAATATGGTATTCTATGAGAGTGTGGTCCTTCCCGGTCGAGTCGACCATAATACAACTAATATAAAAATTGAGTAACTAAGCAGTAACTTATAATAATAAGTTACTTACGAATAAAATTAAGCGCATAAGTTTGTTGTTCATTTTAAGCCGTTATTCACATCTCTAGTCACTAGTTCTCGCACAGACAAAATGATCACTTCCTGTACTTTTTCCTTACTTGCATCACCATCCTATTTTGTATATTGTTAGATGTTAATTAGGAACAAAATAAACATATACTACAGTAGTTACATGCCTTTTTTACATGGGGAAATGTTTACGCATACCCGCCTCGCGGGGCAAGGACGGTTATGTCGGACTCGCACCGACTTTGACCAAATGGTGTTCCACCTTCGTCGCATATTGGCAGGGCCACGGGAACGATTTCGCACACATCCGCGGCCCTACCAGCGCCGGCCGCCCCATAGCGGCTCCTCCTCGAGAGAACCACCTCCCCATCTCCTTCTCAGGTAAGGCGCACCAGAACACACGCCGCGCCTTCCTCCACGGCCTCCAACTACACCAGCGCAACGGACGCCCCGTGTCCGATGCGCGAAGACCATGGGGCCAGGAAAACGAGCACTCAGAAGCACTAGCCTTCCTAACCCCAGCGGCGGATCTGGTCTTTGGCCCGCCGCCAACCAAAATTCGTCTGCGGAGGGTAGGAGAGCGGCGCCTCGCAATACCGACACTCCTCTCCTCCGCAGTCCCACCACCACTGCATCAACGGTGCGGCCCAGCCAGAGTCGCGAAGGATAGGCGAGTGGCGCATCGCCATACCAATACTCCTCTTCCTCCGCGACCCATCTCGGTGCAGCGGTAGGGAGAGGCACCCTCTCGCCGCAACCCACCGACACACATCCGAAGTGGGCTCGCCAAGCCCACTCGGAGTGGCCACCTCGGCCGGCCCTACACCACGGGCTAGCTAAGGGTTCCTCTTTGTTCACCGCGGGTGACCAAACTACGGCTATTAAGCCACCCCGCCACGACAAGGCGGAACCCGTTCGGGGAGGATAGTAGTTACATGCCTACTGGGACCTTGCATGCCATCAGAGGTCACCTACCATACAGCACCACCTGCTTAGTAATAACAGCACGTCTTTAAAGACGTGACTCAATTCAATTACGCGACTTAAGAATATTCAACATAGTATAAAATCCAGGGCTTAATTGTTAAAATCACCCAGTAGTAATTAAGTTAATAAGTTAGGCAGTCTAGTATTCCTGTGAACTCACATTTTCACAATAGTTAACTTAAAAATTAGAAAATAAAAATAATATAGGAAAAATCTTCGTCTCCTTCCACTCGTATATTTATTAAAATAAATGTTATGTATTAAAAAAGTATTTTAACAAAAGTTTGCAAATCAATTCATAAAATATTCATTCACGCTCGTGTGTACCACAAATAAATATAATCCGCTATTATATTGAATGTAATACGTTAGTTTTGTTCATAACATTTTATTTCATTGGAATAATATTTACAATAATACTAAATATGTCCAATGCGGACAAAAGGGCGGACTTATTTATGATACAAAAATTTATTATATAATTTAAATTATATTTATTTAATGGGAGAATGGTAAACAAATATTTCGTGTATTATATTTAATTAAGCTGACATAGTCCAACGGATCAGTAAGTATAAGTGGCAATGGGCCGGTCATATATTTCGAAAAGCGAATGGTTATGAATATGAATAGGTTATGCTAATCCTAAAACAGAGAGTTTTAGGATTAGCATAGCCTATTCATAGTCTATTCATTCATAGTCTATAAGGAATCATTTTAAAGACACATAATGTGTAAGGAGGATAAAGTCAATGACAAAGAAAAATATTTTATTTAATATTAGTCTTTACAAAGCGTTTTTGAAATAAAAGCAAATTTACGTCATGTGTTCAACACTTTACACTTGAAATGTCTCCTGCAGTAGACCCTCTACTGTAGGAGACATGTACAGTGGCAAGTAACTCACAAAAGACGTTTATCCCCAAAAGTTAAAATTTCCTGATCACAATCATTATCGTTACAGCTCATCACAAGTCTACTGATGAATATAAGCCTTTCACATAGATTACAACAAAGTACGGACCTGAGCCACCTGGATCGAGACTACCTGCATGTTTTATCATACGTCTAGTGAGGTTTGCCCAACACTGCATATGTAAGTATGAGGCTGCCACTCAAGTGTCTTTTTCCTATTGATTACACACACTTACTTATAACTTTTAATAGAAGTCTATTAATATATCTGCTATAGAAATATATGCGATGACGCTCCAGGATTTATCCTTTAAATGAATAACAAGCACAGTCAGTGATAGAATCAACTTGCAGTGATTAAGCAGTAACGGTTAATATGTATAACGTATAAGTTATTGTAACTTATAACTAATAAGTTTGGGGCTTCTAAATATTGATAATATAATTAAAATATGTGGTAATTAAGGCACTAAACTAGATGACAACCTATCCAACAAATATCGGTCAACCGCAGAAGGTCATTATCCCTTGTCACGGATATCTAGTATACTAAACTCCATTTGAATATATGACCCGATATTACCTCGTGCTCTAATCCAAAGTCCCGAAAACTTTCAGCTCGAGTTACAAAATCGTTTTCAGTGCCTAGAATTTTGCAATGAAGTGGACGATATGAATGAAGCTTGTGGAAACTGTCCATGCGGTCGGAGCTAAGTTCTGTAAGACGCGTCGCAGAAGAACACAAAAACTCCGATCACACTCTTAATCTCATGGTTGTTAGACGGGAGATGAAGCTCAGTCTTCAGCAGATTTGACAGCATACAGGCAACTGAACAGACAGATCTCCAAATGCATGCGGCGGGACTTGCGCAACTCAATACAGCTCGTATTGAAGAAGCGATCGAGCGAAACCAGGGCTCCAAAGCCTTTGCCAGAGATCTGTCTGCCAGAAAGAGCCAACTGTCGAAGCTGAAGACCGATTGTGGCAGCATCGTATCCGGGACACCTGAGATTTTGAGTGAGATTGAGAGGTTCTATGGGCAGCTGTACACGTCATCGTTGGAGCCACACGAAAGTGTGAGTAACGATCCAAGAGCAAGTCTTATCCGACACTATTCCGGTGATATCCCGGACGTCAGTCTGAGCGAGATTAGAATGGCTCTCCAGCACCTTAAAACGGCAAGGCCCCAGGCGAGGATGGAATTATAGCGGAGCTTCAAGCGGGTGGAAAACCGGTACTTGAAGTCCTTCAGAAGCTCTTTAATTCCGGCCTCCATGGTGGCATTACTCCGGAGGCGTGGAGCAGAAGTACGGTGGTTTTGTTCTTCAAGAAAGGCAACAACGCTCTTTTGAAGCACTACAGACCGATTTCCCTTCTGAGCCCCGTCTACGTGCTGTTTTCGAGAGTCATATGAATCGTCTCGCATGCAGACTCGACGACTTCCAGCCTCCTGAACAAGCCGATTTCCGAAAAGGCCTTAGCACAATAGACTACATACCATACCCTTAGGCAAATTGTACAGAATACCGCAGAGTACAATCTGCCACTTTGTCTTGCGTATGTGGACTATGAGAAAGCCTTTGATTCCGTCGAAATTTGGGCGGTGCTGAAGTCCCTTCAGCGGTGCCAAGTTGAGTGTCGGTATATCGAAGTGCTGAAGTGTTTGTACAGTAGGGCTACGATGGCTATCTGAGTACAGAACCAGAGTACGAAACCTATCCAACTGCAGAGAGTGTAAAACAGGGTGACGTAATATCCCCGAAACTCTTCACCGCTGCATTGGAAGACGTTTCCAAGCTACTGGACTGGAAAGGATACGGTATTAACATCAATGGCGAGTACATCACTCACCTTCGATTTGCCGACGATATAGTCCTTATGGCAGAATCGCTGGAGGACCTAAGCACTATGCTCAATGACCTCAATAGTGTCTCCCAACGGATAGGTCTCAAGATGAACATGGACAAAACAAAAATCATGCTTAATGTCCATGTCACACCTATGCCGGTAGTTGTTGGGAGCACTAAGCTCGAAGTTGTTGACGAATATGTTTACCTGGGACAAATAGTCCGACTAGGTAAGTCCAACTTCGACCGAGAGGTCAATCGACGGATTCAACTCGGCTGGGCAGCGTTCGGGAGATTACGACCCATCTTCTCGTCAGGATTACCTCAAAACCTCAAAACTAAATTGTACAACTAGTGCATGTTGCCTGTGATGCCTTATGGATCTGAGACGTGGTCCTTCACTGTTGGCCGTATGAGGAAGCTCAAGGTCGCTCAGCGAGCTATGGAGAGGGTATGCTCGGAGTTTCTCTGCGTGATAAACTTAGAAATAAGGATATTCGCAGTAGAACCAGAGTAACCGACATAGCCCAATGGATTAGTAAGCTGAAGTCGCAATGGGCCGTCCATATAGCTCGAAGAACCGACAACCGATGGGCAAGAAAGGTTCTCGAGTGGCAGCCTCGAGTCGGTAGGCGAAATATAGAGCGTCCTCCCACTAGACGAAGTAACGACCTGGTAAGTCATGCAGGAAGTTGATAGATGCAAGTGGCACAGGACCGTGCTTTGTGGCATTCCTTGGGAGAAGCCTACGTTCAGCAATGGACTTGTGAAGAGCTGTAATGATGATGATGATGATGATTACCCTAGCATCTGGTATGGTAGCAACCCCAACAACATAGTACAATGAACAAATGTTAATAATATAATTACAAAGACCCTTTCCTATTTATAAGGGTTATTATTTTCTGTAATTATATTATTTATTTAATCATGCGCAAAATTCATAGACCGTAAGCTTTTATTTCGCTCATGCGTTTGCCATAGCTGTCACGCTTTGCAAGCGGTTTAGCAACCCCAGATTCTCATTGTGATTTTGCTGTTATCAGAATCTCCTGACTTAGTATCCTTCTGTCGCCTCTTACGACATCCACGGAAAGGCAGTATAAGGAAACTTAAGGTCACTTACCGAGCTATTGAGGGAGCTATGCTCGCAGTTTCTCTGCGTGATAGACTTAGAAATGAGGATATTCACAGTAGGACCAGAGTAACTGACATTGCCTAACGGATTAGTAAGCTGAAGTGGCAATGTGCGGGCCATATAGCTCGAAGAACCGACTTAACGATCGAATGGGAACGATGCACGGGGAAGAACACCTTACTACCCTGTGTTGAGACGAGGCCCGGACAGACGGGCCAGCACCAGTGGGGCCAGGAAGAATTTGATTCCTGCGGGCCCTGCGCGCACGTGCGAGGAGACACCGGGGTGGTTTTAGCCGGTAAGAGTCGGCACGCCTCCGCCTTTCCCAGGCGGAGGTAGTCCACAGGATTGAAAAAAAGGGCTAGGTTAGGTTAGAAGAAAGAGTTAGGTTAGGTTAACCTAACCTAACCTAACCTAACTTTTTTTTTTTTTTGAGGGGCAGGGACTTCCCCAAGTCCTCACACCCACCCATTCATGGGGCCAGAAGAGGCTTAGTAGCGCCTGCTTTCTGGCCCCAGCGGCGGATCTGT
>JAGSMP010002297.1:0-26078 GCA_029286625.1 Parnassius orleans
GAACACCTTACTACCCTGTGTTGAGACGAGGCCCGGACAGACGGGCCAGCACCAGTGGGGCCAGGAAGAATTTGATTCCTGCGGGCCCTGCGCGCACGTGCGAGGAGACACCGGGGTGGTTTTAGCCGGTAAGAGTCGGCACGCCTCCGCCTTTCCCAGGCGGAGGTAGTCCACAGGATTGAAAAAAAGGGCTAGGTTAGGTTAGAAGAAAGAGTTAGGTTAGGTTAACCTAACCTAACCTAACCTAACTTTTTTTTTTTTTTGAGGGGCAGGGACTTCCCCAAGTCCTCACACCCACCCATTCATGGGGCCAGAAGAGGCTTAGTAGCGCCTGCTTTCTGGCCCCAGCGGCGGATCTGTCTCTGGTGAAATTAGCCCAATCTGCATCTTGGAGCTTATATTTAAGAAGGGAGAGAAGGTAAAGGGAGTAACAGAAGAGGTTTGTAATCCTTATTACTTAGGTTAGGTTAGGTTAGGTTAGGTTAGGTTCCCCTGAACGGGTTCCCGCCTTGTCGGCGGGGGGCTTAGTAGCCGTGGCTTGGTCACCCGCGGTGAACAAAGAGGAACCCCTTGGCTGGCCTGGAGTGTGGGGCCGGCCTGAGGCAACACTCCGTGTGGGCTCGGCGAGCCCACTTCGGATGTGTCAGGCTGCTGCGGGAGGTTGGTCCGCTCCCTACCGCTGCAGCCGAGGTGGAGTCGCGGAAGAGGAGTGTTGGTATGGCGATGCGCCACTCGCCTATCCTCCGCGACTCAGACGGGGCCGCGCCGTTGATGGTGGTGGTGGGGCCGCGGGGGAGAGGAGTGTCGGTGCTGCGAGGCGCCGCTCCTACCCTCCGCGGCCGAAACTTGGCTGGCGGCGGAGCCAAAGACCAGATTCGCTGCCTGCCGCCGCGCGGGCGCTACTATGCGCCTTCCGGCCCCATGAATGGGTCCAGGGCGAGGACTGGGAAGTCCCCGCCCCTTCGATGGACCCCGGAGGCGAGGCGCCGACGCGCGCTCTGAGGTGATGCAGGGTAGTCGAACACCTCACTACCCCGTGCAGGAGACGAGGCCCGGACAGGACTAGCCAGTGGGCTGCGGACGAATTTGATTCGCGGCCCCGCGCGCACGTGCGAGGAGACACGGGGTGGTTTTAGCCGGTAAGAGTCCGGCACGCCTCCGCCTTTCCCAGGCGGAGGTAGTCCATGAGATTAAAAAAAAAAAAAAAAAAAGGTTAGGTTAGGTTAGGTTAGGTTAGGTTAGGTTAGGTTGTTAGAAGTTAGTTAGTTAGGTTAGGTTAGGTTAGGTTTGAAGTTAGGTTAGTTTTTTTTTTTTTTATTCTAGTTCCCTGATATGTGGAGGTCAGGGACGTTTTTCATCTTTTGTGTTTTTTTTTTTTCACCTCTTTAATTTCTTTCCTTCTTTCTTTTATTTATTTGTGTATTTTATGCTTACATCGTTATTTCTATTCTTAATCTATTTATGTTCTGTTCTTATTTCTAATTATTTGTGGAGCTGTTTACATCATATACTTATATATTATATTATGTGACAGCATCCGTTTCTTAGTTTCTATTTATTTCTATTTATTACCCTAATTGCTATATGCTTACAATATTCCAAGAACTTATTTCTAGTGTACTTATTACTAATTATCTCATTTACATTTTCTTTACTTACTTTTATTCCTAATTTCATTTCTATTTCATTTCTATCTCTACTGTATATTGAACATTCTGTTAATATGTGCGTTATATTTTCATTTTTGTGGGATTGGCACATGACGGCTCTCCTTGCATTTGAATCTAAACAAGTATTCAGAGAACCCGCCATGTCCTGTCGTAACTTGAACTATTACCGGTCCATGTCTATTTCCTGACTATTTGATAGCAATGGCGTCTGGGAAAATATTTTTGTAGTTGAGGCTGTTTCCCATTTTATAAGCGCCGGTTCCATTCATCGCGACCCAATCGGATTTGTCGCTTGACGAATGAAATCGCATTTTTCATACTGTAGTTCTTTTTTTTTTGTTCTTAAGGCAGCTTCTTTTAGCTTGCTGGCTCTCTCGTTTCTCCAATCCTGCGTGGGCTTTTATCCAAAAAAGTTTTAAAATTTTTCCTTCCTTATTTATTTTTAAGATGTTATTTCTTGCTTCCACAGCTAGGGGATGGAGGGAAACGTCTTGAGCCACTGTTTGTAGAGCAGACCTTGAGTCACTATATATGTTGCAGCTCTGTGCATGAGCTTTAAGTGCATATTTAGTTGCTTCTAGTATAGCCAGTAACTCTGCCTGGTAGACGGTGCAAAAATTTTCCAGTTTCAGTTTCCGGGTATTCGTCTCCGCGCTGCTATTCCAGATGGATAACGCCGCGCCGACTTTCCCCTCTATTTTGCTTCCATCTGTATATATTTTTAAGCCCATGTTATCATTTTGGTCCATTTGTGCACCGTCCTCCAGGCATGTGAATTCCAGGCCGACCTGATCCGCGGGATGTATGGTCTTAGAGTATTCAAGTTTAGTCTCCACATCACGATCGCCCACTATACGTCGGGAAAAGCCTTTCTTTATCTCATAGCGAGGCTGCTTCCGGACTCTTAAGTCCAATGGAAGCAGCCCGGCGAGTAGTAGGGCCTGAAATGAGAGACTGTCCATAGATTTTATAATTTTTTGTACAATCCACGTTGCATTATATCCAGTTGCTTTTTAACTTTGTTTTGTTATTGCCGACACCCATGCACTAGCTGCGTACATTACGATCGGCTCGACCACCGCAGTATATATGGTCCTGATAATTTCGGGGTTTAGGCCCCAATAAATTTTTATGGCCTTCGACAGTTGACGATACAAGTTTTGTACCTTGCAGCACACATTTTAATATGTGTGTGTTGAAGGTGAGCTTGTCAACTGTGAGGCCAAGTATTTTATTCTCTGAGCTACATGTTCTCCCACCCATCTCCAGAATTGGTGTGTCATATTTGAGCTTATTAGTTACAATCATTGCTTTTGTTTTGAGTGGTGCAAAGTTGAGCTTGTTTTGACACCCCAATTGTGGACATGTGCGCGTCGCATCTGCCTGCTCCTGCACTCTGTATTGTTGTGTCCCTGACGAAAATCAGGACTACATCGTCCGCGAAAGCCTGGCAGTGAGTCCTTTTTCGCTCATTTTAAAAGTGGATCCAACAATAAATTCCAAAAATTGACCACCATCGACCCTTGAACACACCCTTTGTTGTTTGTTTAGTCCATTGTGCCCCGGCAAACCTGACGCATACTGTTCTATCCTTAAGATAACTGTCACCAGGCGCCTCCCAGGTTTACCGGGCACCCAGTCTTCGCAAGTTCACATCGTATTGCCGGCCACCAGGCATTGTCGAAGGCCTGCTCTATGTCTAATGATATGAGGTGATGCTTTTCTTTTAAATTAGTTCTTATTAATTGCATCAGATCATAGAGGGAGTCCTTCAGGTGGTGGAAGGTATAGATTGGCGCCACAATCCATACTGCTTCCGGCTTATTTCGATACGATGTGCCACTTGATTCTTCGGACAATCATCTTTCGAAGACTTTCCCGAGTACAGGCACAGCCCAATCGGCCTGTATGATTTGGGTTGTGTGTAACGCTCTTTCCCAGGCTTCCGCAACGCCACTACCTGCGTTTCTTCCACTTGACGGGGAAAAAGACTTAAACACTTATTGATTAGTGCCAAGAACAATGCGGAGTCTAGGGCGATAGCCACCGCAAATGTCCGCTGTAAGACCGTCGTCTCCTGGCGTTTCGATTGAAGGTCGACACGGCCCACATCAGCTCGTCCACTGTAAAGGGTGGATCATGAATTATCATTTGTCCCTTCATTTACAGTTTTTTTTGCGATTTCTTATTTGCGTGTACCGCGTCGTCATCTTCAATACGATCCTCCGGATAGAAGGTATCCGCCAGAGTTCTGGCAGATTCTCACTTCCAGTGTTCTCCCACATTGGACCAGCGGAGTGTCATCCGTCTCCTCCTCGCCCTGTTTGCTGCAAAACCTTTGTTCACCGCGGTCGACCAAGCCACGGCTACTAAGCCCCCGCCACGACAAGGCGGGAACCCGTCTGGGGAACCTAACCCAACCTAACCTAAACCAACCAACCTAACCTAACCTAACCTTTTTTTTTTTTTTTTCGGGGAAACTTTGGACTACCTCCGCCTGGGGCGGAGGGCAGCGTGCCGGACTTACCGGCTAAAACCACCCCGGTGTCTCCTCGCATGCGCGCGGGGCCGCGGGAATCCAAATTCTTCCGCAGCCCACACCAGTGCTGGCCTGGTCTGTCCGGGCCCGTCTCCCGCACGTAGTGAGGTGTTCGACTCACCCTGCACATCGCCTCAGAGGCGCGCGCCGACACCCGCTCGCGCCTCCACCTCGGGTCCATCGAGGGGGGGGGACTCCCAAGTCCCTCGCCCTGACCCATTCACCGGAAAAGGCGTTGTTGCCCTTTCCTGCGCTCGGTGCGCCTTCTGCGGCCGGGGAAGGAGTCGAGATCTCCTTTCCTGTTCCGCAGTTTCCTTCTGCGACATCACGTCCTCGCAGAAGGACACCACCGCGTCCACGACCTGCGCTACCGACCATCTTCCGCACTGGCCGGCAGCGACAGATCGCCCCACTTCATTTGTGAGACACGGCGCTGCTCCTCCAAGCCGCACACTCGGCGAGCGTTGCCGTGTCCTCCCTGCAATGGACGCAGTGGTGGCACTGAGCGTCCGGCCCTGTCTATGCGGCACAGGCACAGCAGCCGTGCCCGACAGCACCTGCGTCACCCCTAAACGACAGGGAGCCGTGCCTCCCGAGCCAGTCGTCGAGGTCCGGATCGCCCGACGGTAGCGAGGCCGGCGGTAGCGGAAGCCTTGCCGCCATTCCGCCACCGAGACCTGACGGAGCTCCTCTCGGCGCAGCGCGATCTGCCGCTGCACCGGCCTCGAGCCCTGTAACCCAAACCTAACCTAACCTAACCCAGTCCGGTGTCAACAGCCGTCCCGAACGCCACGTTTTGAGTTGCTCCGCACTTAAAAATTCGGAAAATAGTTTTATGCGTCCGATTTTGTGCGCGATATACCAAAAGACGCGTCTCGACTCGCGGCTTAGGAAAGAAAACCGCTAGAAAATCGAAAGTGGTGAAAGAATTATTGTGAATAAGTGATTTTCAGAAAAATTTTGAAGTATTTTGACCCTAACTTTTAAAGTGTGGTTTAGAAGGCATTATTGACTTCTATATATATGCAAAATTTGAGAATTTTCTGAGTGATAGTTCGAGAACGTAAAATGATCAACAGTTTAGATCTTTATAAGTTATAAGAACCCCAACCTTTAAACTGTCAAAATTTATAATAATATCTCTGTGCGGCTACTTTGGACAACGCATCCTTGTTAGGAAACGTGGAGAGGAGGAACAGCTTTTAGAACAATTATAAGTTAAGTGGCTAAAAAATTATTGAACTTTTAAAATTTTGAAAAATTTGTAAATTAAATTATTCAAAAAGTAAATTGAAACCCTCAGTTTTGACAACAAAATAGTGTTAAGACAAATATAATTAAGATATATATAAAAATTTAGATTTTTCAAATAAGTAGTTTTTAAGTTAGGATTTTTTAAATTATTTGGTTGACCAATTGTTACCTTTTATTGCGCCTTAACGGCCTGAAAAATATTTATACATAGTAAGAATACTGAGAATAACGTCTCAAAATTTTTGTAGATTTTTAAAACTAAATTTGGCCAAAAAATTAAAAATTTTTGAAAAATTTATACGTTTAATGTTAAATTTTTTATTATAGGTGGCTTAAAACGCCAAAAAAGTTACTTATTTGAAAGCTTGACACTGAGACCTTTCAAATGAGCCCAAACACGGGTCAAATTGGTTAAAAGACGCCCAAAATAACCTTTGCTGTCTGACCGGGCGGCCTTTGAAAAGGTTTAAAATCGGAATAACTCGTGTTCTGGGAGTCGTAGCGAGTTGCGGTTTTGGACTTCATTACTCCCACTATAGTCTCTCTCTTAAATTAGAAAAACGGTCCTAAAACGAAGTGAAGCCTCCTTTAAGACCAAAATATAAGGTCAAAAGAGTGCTTTTTGTGGCAACCCAAACCGCGTTACTCTGCGACAAAAATTGACCGAGTTGTTGATGATTTAAATTTTGGTCGCCATATTGGAAATTTTTAAACTGACATATCTCCGGAAGTCTTGGGTGGATTTCGATGCGGTTTTCGACACACGCGATTGCCTAGGATCGTTTATCTTACCATCTGACAATTATAGTGACCTGGCGGCCATTTTGGTTAGCCATTTTGTGAAATATTATTATCACTATATCTTTTGAAGGACTGCAACGATTTCTGCCGGATTTCCGGAATAAGATAGAAAATATCTTTGACTTTCTGTCTAAGAAATAAAAAATACTCTACATAGAGACAATTGTACGACTTATGTGTATTTCCTCTTAAATAAGTGAGACTTTGTCTTTTCATTCTAAACATATAGAGGACAACCTTGTGGGGTATGAAAACGTAATGAGAAACTCTACATAGAGTTAAAAAAATTATTTTAAACTTTATATTGTTCCATTAAGTTTATTTATTATAAATCTGACTACACACATACCTGTGTCACGGTGGGTTTGGACATTTCCTACACCGTTAGTTTAGGACATATTTATTTACTTTACTTTTTATACAAATTTTTTATCTTTTTTATTTTTATTTTTATTTTATATTTTATTAAACTGTCTGACGCTTTCCCCTGACAATGTTGGGAATCCGAACCCCTTCCAAAAAGGTGCAGGAGAGTGACAAGGAGAGACGTTCTCCAAATGGAGCGGAGATGGCAGGTCCATCTCCAAAAAATGAAGCCCAAAAGAGTGTAAGAAGGAGTATTGGAGAATGGGAGACGGGGGCAAAGGACTCAGAGCCAGGATCTCAAGGAAAGGAGTTGAAGTTACCCCCAGTGGCCCGCACAAAGCAGATAATGGCTCCCTCCACAAGTAGACCATCAACCGGAAAACCAGAAAACCCACCTGAAAAAGTTACAGAAAAATATGCAGATAGAGTAACTGAAGCAAGGGCATGTCTGCACAAGGCAAAACTGCATCTCAGTAACTCAAGAAACTTAAAAACCGATATTAAACTTGAGGTAACACAAAACATAGATAGGTTATATCAATTAGTCAAGGAGGCAGAAGCGGAAAGGAAAATGGGAGCAGGAAACAAAAAGCAGGATGACCAGGGTAAAGTGGAGGAGAAATCAGAGAGGCAAGATGAAAGTAGAAAAGAAGCAGAAGATAACCTAATAAAAAAGATAGAGCAACATAGCAAAATGCTCGAGGAAAATAGGAAAGAGATGGAAAACTTGAGAGACGTACTTCAACAACAAGGAAGCAGGGAGGAAAAGACAACATATGCAAGTGTGGCCGCCAGGAAGAGTAGTGGAATACCATCGGGATATGTTGCAACTCATTCAATTGCCATTTCTTCACAAGATGAAAAAGATACCGGAGACCAAGTACTAGAAAAGATCAGGAAGGTAGTAAACGCAAGAGAAGAAGGATTTAAAATTGATAAAGTGAGGAAGGCCAGAGATCGAAGAATAATTATAGGATGTAGCACTCGAGAAGAAGTAAAAAAGATTCAGGAAAGAATAAGCAAAGAAGGATCCCAATTAACGGTAGAAGAAATAAAAAACAAAGACCCGATGGTAATACTAAAAGACGTGATGAGTTACAACACGGATGGCGACATTATCAGGGCTATAGAACATCAGAACAAGCAGATGTTAGAGGGGTTGGTTGACGAAGAGCAAAGGATGGAGGTGAAATATAGGAAAAAGACGAGAAACCCACTCACTTCCCACGTAGTTCTGAGAGTGTCGCCACAGGTGTGGGGAAGAATGATAGAAAAAGAGCTCATACACGTTGACCTGCAACGAGTGCGAGTGGCGGACCAATCTCCACTGATCCAGTGCACCAAATGCTTGGGCTACGGGCACACTAAAAAACTCTGCACCGAAACAGCTGACGCGTGTAGTCACTGTGGAGGCCCGCATCTAAAGACGGAGTGCACCGAATGGATCTCGGGTGAACTACCATCATGCGTGAATTGCAGGAAAGGCAAACAGGACAGAAGTGACCACAACGCGTTCAGCGCAGAGTGCCCGGTTAGGAGAAGATGGGATGCCCTAGCAAGGTCATCTATAGCATATTGCTAAAGTGGTCCCAGGAGTAACCATGAACCAAACCGGCAATCAAAGATATCGCGTTGTTCAAGCAAACCTTCAAAGAAGCGAATTAGCAACTGCCGAACTAATTATGCATGCGGCAAAAAGCAAGACCACCTTTGCTATGGTCCAGGAACCGTACATCGGTAATATTGTAAGATGCGGCACTATCCAGGTACGAAAATCGTACAATGTAACACAAAAGCCAGTGAAAAGTGGTTAAGGCAGCAGCGATTGTTTCGACGACACCATCGACGTCTCCCAGTATCCGGATCTCACCACGGAGAACATAGCTGTCGCCAAGTTGAGAACTGGAGATAGGGTGGTGTCGATCTACCTGGAGGTGACAACCCATCGAGCCATACCTGGCCATGAAGAAAGCTCTTGAAGGTTTGCGAACGAGCAACGGATACTGGGCGGAGACGTAAATTCCTGGAATACGTGGTGGGAAGCCGAGAATCTGATGGCAGAGGGATCGAAATGGCGGACACACTTGATGAGTTGGAGCTGCATATTTTAAACCGAGGGTCTGCCCACTTCGACACCATTAGAGGTGGAAGAAGGTTTTCCAGCTGCGTCGATATAACGACTTGCTCGACGGACCTTCTCGAAAAATTGAAAACTGGAGACTTCTGGAAACGTTACTGGTTCGGATCACAGGGCAATTCTGTTTGAGCTCAAACTCGGCAAGGCTGTCGGCACAGACATCAAAAGAACAACTAGAACATTTAACACCAGGAAGGCAACTGGAGCGAGTTTCATACGAAACTGGCTCAGCTTTAAAAAAAAATTTGAACGCTACATCAATTAAAGAAATAGACAGCAAACTGATACTGGAGCCACATAAAACTACACAAAATCAATAGTTGATGCCTGTGAAGGCAGCATGCCGAGATTGAGCAGGAAGAGAATAGAGCTGCCCCAGGACTGAGGAGCCAGTGCTCAAAGGAAGTCGGAAGAAAACGCCGTATATCATATGTGGCGCTGGTTCGAAGAGAATGGGTCGTCGAGCAGTATATAACATGTAAAGAAAAATATCAGCTGGAGATGAAAAGAGCCCAGACCTCCAGTTGGAAAAACTTCTGCAGCAAGCAGGAAAAGGAGTCCATGTGGGATGGGATATACAGAGTGATTGGTAGAACAGAAGTCAGGCAGGAGGAGACTCCCTTAATCTGCGACGGTGTAAACGTGGGGAGCAAAGAATCTGCCAGGATCCTAGCGGATAGTTTCTATCCAGAGGATGAAACTCCGAACGATAATGCGGACCATAGAAAGATTAGAGAATTAGCGAGTAAAGTAAACGTAGGATCGCAAGGTGAACTATGCGACCCGCCTTTCACGAGTGAAGAATTGATATGGTCCGCATCAAGTTTCAACCCCAAGAAGGCTCCTGGAATAGATGGTCTAACAGCAGATATTTGCAACGCTGCCATCACTCTGGACACCGATTTATTCCTGGCTTTGGCGAACAAGTGCCTCGAATTGGCATGCTTCCCAAAGATTTGGAAGGAAGCCGTGGTGGTCGCGCTACCAAAGCCGGGAAAGGAGAACTACACGCATCCCAAGTCTTATAGACCAATTGGCCTACTGCCAGTCCTAGGCAAGATACTCGAGAAAATGCTGATCAGAAGGATCAAATGGTACACAACGCCGACCATCAGCCACAAGCAGTACGGCTTTCTACCCCAACGCAGTACCGAAGACTCCTTTATGACATGATGCAGTACATTAGGAATGAGTTAAAGCTCAAAAACTGATCGTGCTGGTATCATTGGACATAGAGGAGCCTCGACAATGCTTGGTGGCCGGCGATACGCTGCAGACTGGCGGAGATTGGTGCCCAGCAAATCTGAGGCGACTGATAGACCACTATCTTGAGGATAGAACAGTACGCGTCAGGTTTGCTGGTGCGGAATGGTTAAAAAATACGACAAAGGGTGCGCAGGGCTCCATCGGTGGTCCCACCCTATGGAATATACTATTAGATCCGTTGTTGAAAGAAGTGGGGTTGAAAGGGGAGCACTGTCAGGCGTTCACGGATGATGTGGTCCTCATTGTCTCCGGAGACACGGCGCTGGAGGTAGAGAGAAACGAACTAATGCCGTCCTCGGCATGTTTGAGCTGGGAGTCAAAACAAACTACGTTTCGCGCCACATAAAACCAAGGCCATATTGTTTACAAACAAACTCAAGTACGACTCACCAGCTCTAACCATGGGGGGAGGCAATAGTATACTCCGTGAAATAAAAATACTTGGTCTGACAATTGACAATAAATTAACATTCAATGCGCACATAAAAATATGTAGGAAGGCCCAGAAAATGTATGGCCAACTTTCGAGGGCCGCGAAAATCAACTGGGGTCTGAATTGGAGATAGTGAGGATATACTTGGCGGTGGTAGAGCCGGTGATTCTTTATGCAGCGAGCGTTTGGGCACCGGCGACCAAAAAGGTAAACAAGAAAACTATTAAACTCGCAACGCGGCTTCGTGCAGAAGATAGTTAGGGCCACAAACTGTTTCATTGAACTCGGCCTCCTCCTGGCTGGGCTGCCCTGGATTTAAGGATCAGGAGCATTAATATATGAAATAAAAAGGACATTCCAGGGAGGTAGGTGACCGAATTGAGGAATGGAAGCCCATACAAAATTGCCGCATCCAGCGGATCAGGGCAGAGTTCTTATGTTCTGGGCGACGGGCACAAGTGGTCCAAACAAATAACCGAGCTCACCATCTTCACTGATGGTAGCAAAATTGAGGGAAAGTGGGTGCGGCGTTGTCCATCTGGAACAGCGCTGAAACGTTAACCAAAAATTTAAATTGGATTACTTTTGCACCGTTTACCAGGCGGAGCTGTTGCCCTGCTTGAGGCCACCAAATTTGCACTTGAATCCTCTGCACGAAGTTGCAACATATATAGTGACTCCAGATCAGCCCTGGAGACAATCACCTGAGCGATTCCTCACCCTTGGCGGTGAGGCAAAATATAAAAAGTATAAAGATCTTGGAAAACACTTTCTCTGAACTGGGTCAAAGCTCATGCGGGGGTGGAGGGTAATGAAAGGGCTGACATTTTGGCAAAAGAAGCTGCACTGAGGACTAAAACAAAACCGTTCTATGATAGATGTCCTGTTTCATTCGTAAAGCGACAAATCCGGATGAACTCGCTTTGCGAGTGGAACAGGAGATACAGAGAAGAAAACACGGCCGGCACTACAAAGATCTTCTTCCCGGACGCTGTCAGTGCTTATCCCATAATAAGGAAAATTGAACTAGACCCATTGCTGACGCAGGTGCTAACAGGACATGGTGGGTTCTCCGAGTATCTGTACCGCTTCAAATGCAAGGAGAGCCCCTCATGTACCTGTGATAGAGAACACTTAGAAACGGCAATACACCTTATTACGGAGTGCCCCAGAAATTATAGAGCGAGAAAAGAAATAGAACTAAAACTTAAAATAAAAATAGATAGAGAGGAAATACATGTAATAATGAAAGACAAAGAAAATAGAGCTAATTTCATAGAGTATTGTAAGCGTATCGCTAAAATAGCTATAGATAGAAATAAGTAGATATAAAAGGGAACTTGAACATATATGTAAGAATATATAACACAAGTCCCAAAATAATAGAAATTAGTAAATAAAAACAATTGTAATTAGTAAATAATATAATAGTAATAAGTAAAGGAAATTGAAAATATATATATAGTACATATAGATCAATTTCAAATTAACGTAATAAGTAATAAGAAATAAACAAAGTAATGTGTTAGATATAAGTTAGGATACGATAAATAAATAAGTAAAATAATTATATAGAGTATAGGAGATAAGTAGAAAGTAAGAAAATAAGATAATATAAGACACTGTAATAAGATAGCTAAAAGGAAAGGCACTGTAATATGGTAGAAGATAAAGATCTAAAGAAATAAAATAGTAAATGAGAAATGGAGATAAGTGATAAAATACTGTAAATAAAACAAAAACAATATATATAAAAAGTCAAAAAGAACATTGACAAATAAACGAAAAGAGCGCAAGGTCCCTGATCTCCCATGTCAGGGGAAATAAAAAAAAAAAAAAAACCTAACCTAACCTAACCTTTTTTTTTTTTTTTCGGGGAAATCCTCATGGACTACCTCCGCCTGGGGAAAGGTGAGGGCGTGCCGGACTCTTACCGGCTAAAACCACCCCTCTCAGACAGCAAGGGGCCGCGGGAATCCAAATTCTTCCGCAGCCCCACACTAGTGCTGGCCTGGTCTGTCCGCCTCGTCTCCTGCACGGGGTAGTGAGGTGTCGATCACCCTGCATCGCCTCAGAGGCGCGCGCCGACACCCGCTTGCGCCTCCGCCTCGGGTCCATTGAAGAGGGGTGGGACTCCAAGTCCTCGCCCTGACCCATTCATGGGGCGGAAAGGGCGTTGTCCGCCCTTCTCCTGCGCTCGGTGCGCTTGCGGCCGGGGAAGGAGTCGAGATCTCCTTTCCTGTTCCGCAGCTCTTCGCGACATCACGTCTCGCAGAAGGACACCACCGCGTCCCACGACTCTGCGCTACCGACCATCTTCGCACTAAGGCCGGCAGCGACAGATCGCTTCCTACTTCATTTGTGAGGACACGGCGCTGCTCCTCCTGCTGCACACTCGGCGAGCGTGTGTTGCGCCGTGTCCTCCCCACAATGGACGCAGTGGTGGCATTGAGCGTCCGGCTCCCTGTCTATGCGGCACAGGTACTTGCCGAAGCAGCCGTGCCCTGACAGCACCTGCGTCACCCTAAACGACAGGGAGCCGTGCCTTCCCGAGCCAGTCGTCGAGTACTGGCCGGATCGCCCGACGGTAGCGAGGCCGGCGGTAGGGCGCAGAAGCCTTTGCCGCCATTCCGCCACCAAGACCTGACGGAGCTCCTCTCGGCGCAGCGCGATCTGCCGCTGCACCGGCCTCGAGCCCCGTGCCTGCTTTCTCGCGCCATCGATATAATGACGCGAGTACTTTCGCCTCTAAGTCCCAGGGCGGGGATCCGCCAGGACGCGCCGCCTCGTAGGAAATCGTGCGATACCGCGGACGACTCTGACGGCCATCGCCCTTTGCGGTTTACGCAGCATGGCGAGAGTGCTGGCCGTCATGTCCATCGCCCACCAGGGGCCCCATATAGGCCATGGACCGCACGATTCCACGTACAACCGCCTACAGGCGGCACTGGCCCCCAAGTTGGGAAGCAACGTTGAAAGCGCGCCCGCTGCACCCATCAATTTGGGCACCAGCCGCCGGAAGTGGTCCAATTTCATCGCTGTCGAGCACCAATCCCAGATACTTCATGGTGGACCTCGACAGCTATCCGGGCCCCGCTGACCACGATGTGATCCCGAGGCGGCGCGCGTCGAGGCCATGGAACCCGATGGCCTCCGACTGTTTAGGGCCACCTCCAGGCCCAGGCGCCGGATGCGGTTCACTTGTGACACCGCAGCCGTGGCAACCAACGCTGCCTCCCTGTGCGAGCTCCCCCGGCAGTGACAAGCGTGTCGTCTGCATAACACGTCAAGTCGGCGCCCGACGGAGTTCACCTCAGCACCCAGTCAGCCGATGTTCCACAGGAGCGGTCCCAAGACCGATCCCTGCGGGAACATCAAACGACATGACGCGCCGACCAGCGCCGTCACGTCCCCGATACGTAACGCATCTCTCTTCAAGGTAAGCCTATTGTGTGGAGGTAGGGAGGCACGCGATGGTAATTCAGCGCCTCCCGAATACAATCAGGGTAGGGTGTTGAAGGCGTTGGAGATGTCTAAAGACACCGCCAGCACCACCCCACCCCGATACTGTCTCCTCCGCCAGGGCCCCGCGCGTAATAGCGTCTATGGTGGAGCGCCCGCGAACCTAACCTAACCTAACCTAACCTAACCTTTTTTTTTTTTTTTTCGGGGAAATCATGGACTACCTCCGCCTGGGGAAAGGCGGAGGGCGTGCCGGACTCTTACCGGCTAAAACCACCCCGGTGTCTCGCACGTGTGCGCGCGGGGCCGCGGAATCCAAATTCTTCCGCAGCCCCACACTAGTGCTGGCCGGTCTGTCCGCCTGTCTCCAGCACGGGGAGTGAGGTTCAACTACCCCGTGCATCGCCTCAGAGGCGCGCGCCGACACCCGCACGCGCCTCCACCAGGGCCATCGAAGAGGGGGGGGATTTCCCAGGTCCCTCGCCCTGACCCATTCATGGGGGCCGGAAAAGGGCGTTGTCCGCCCTTCTCCTGCGCTCGGTGCGCCTTCTGCGGCCGGGGAAGGGACCTGAGATCTCCTTTCCGTTCCGCAGCTTTCCTTCGCGACATCACGTCCTCGCAGAAGGACACCATCATGTCCCACGACTCTGCGCTACCGACCATCTTCCGCACTAAGGCCGGCAGCGACAGATCGCTTCCTATTTCATTTGTGAGGACGGCGCTGCTCCTCCCAAGCACTCGGCGAGCATGTTGCGCCGTGTCCTCCCTGCAATGGACGCAGTGGTGGCACCGAGCGTCCGGCTCCCTGTCTATGCGGCACAGGTACTTGCCGAAGCAGCCGTGCCCTGACAGCACTTGGCGTCACCCTAAATGACAGGGAGCTGTTCTTCCCGAGCCAGTCGTCGAGTACTGGCCGGATCGCCTCGACGGGCGAGGCCGGCGGTAGGGCGCAGAAGCCTTGCCGCCATTCCGCCACCAAGACCTGACGGAGCTCTCGGCGCAGCGCGATCTGCCGCTGCACCGGCCTCGAGCCCGTGCCGCTCTTCCTCGCGCCATCGATATAATGACGCGAGTACTTTCGCCTAAGTCCCAGGGGCGGATCCGGCCAGGACGCGCCGCCCGTAGGAAATCGTGCGATACCCGCGGACGACTCTGACGGCCATCGCCCTGCGGTTTCGCAGCATGGCGAGAGTGCTGGCCGTCATGTCCATCGCCCACAGGGGCCCCACAGGCCATGGACCGCACGATTCCACGTACAACCGCCTACAGGCGGCACTCGGGCCCCAAGTTGGAAGCAACGTTGAAAGCGCGCCCGCTGCACCCATCAACGGCGCCAGCCGCCGGAAGTGGGTCCGAATTCCAGCATGTCGAGCACCAATCCCAGATACTCCATGGTGGACTCGACAGCTATCCGGCCCCGCTGACCACGATGTGTGATCCCGAGGCGGCGCGCGTCGAGGCCATGGAACTCGATGGCCTGACTTGTTTAGGGCCACCTCCAGGCCCAGGCGCCGGATGCGGTTCACCACTTGTGACACCGCAGCCGTGGCAACCAACGCTGCTTCCCTGTGCGAGCTCCCCCGGGCAGTGACAAGCGTGTCGTCTGCATAACACGTCAAGTCGGCGCCCGACGGGAGCTCACCTCTCAGCACCCAGTCGTAGCCGATGTTCCACAGGAGTGGTCCCAAGACCGATCCCTGCGGAACACCGCACGACATGACGCGCCGACCAGCGCCGTCACGTCCCCGATACGTAACGTATCTCTCTTCAAGGTAAGCCCCTATTGTGCGGCGGAGGTAGTGAGGCACGCGATGGTAATTCAGCGCCTCCCGAATACAACTCCAGGGTAGGGTGTTGAAGGCGTTGGAGATGCTCAAAGACACCGCCAGCACCACCCCACCCCGGGATACTGTCTCCTCCGCCAGGCCCCTCACGCGTAATAGCGTCTATGGTGGAGCGCCCGACGAAAACCAAATTGGTTCTCGTCCAGGTCCGGCCCCTCTCACGGCTGACGAGGCGATCTGCGATGATACGCTCAAAAGTTTGCCCGCCTCGTCAAGCAGCACTATGGGCCGGTACGCGGATGGTGAGTCCGTGGGCGCTCCTTCCTGAGCAGGACCAGCCTCCCTCCTTCCACACACTGAAGCTGACCCTGCTGGAGACATGCCGTAAGAGCCCTCAACTGGGGCTCTAGCTCCTTCAGAGCCAGGACGAGAGCTCGACCAGGAACTCCGTCGGTCCGGGCGCTGTGTTCTTAGCCGGAGTCGCGACACGCCTCGTCTCTGCTTGCGTCACCTCGGGGACATCGGTGCTCTTCTGGAGAGTCTGTGGCTGAGGGCGGCCATCGCCGGGGAACGTCCCACTGTTCAGGAAGAGCCGATACCACCGCCTCTAGCAACTGGGGTTGCATGTTTGTGTTAGTGGAGGCGCCAGGGACGCAACTTGCCCTGTACCCACGGTAGGGCGCCCCACGGATCCCGATCTAGGACCCCAGCAGCCCTCCCTGGCACGCAACTTTGAGTCGCCGATGGCCAGCCACAGAGTCTCCTTAGACGCGCGGTACACCTCATATAGCGCGTCCTCCTCGGCGGAATCCGTCGACGTCGCCTCCGGTATCGGGTGTACCGGCGACGAGCCGCAACGCACGCTATGCGCAATTGCGCGATCTCGGCGGTCCACCAGCACCTGGTGCTTTGCGGACCGTTGGCGGACACGGGGCATGGACGCGTCGCAGATCTGCGTCATCGCCCCGCGAAACCATAGCGCCACCGCTTCGACGTCGACGGGCCGTCCTCGTCGACCCCAGATCCAGGACTGGACTGGCAGCTTCCTCGAGTAGTTCCCTGTCGATGCGCTTTGCGCCCAACGCGGGCCGTCATTAATCGGGGTTGTTGGATGGCGGCCGCCTCGCGGACTGGGCAGAGACGTCGAACCGATATATCGATGGTCCGACAGCGTCTCCAATTTACGGCGACACGCCAGTCGCGGACTCGGCTGGCGACAGAGGCCGCGAGCGAGGAGACGTCCACTATCGACCCGCCCCGCTGCCGCACGCACGTGTATCCGAACCCCGATTCAGAACGACCAGACCAGTCGTCACCGTCCACTCTTTTCAGCACCGCCCCGAGGGTCAGTGACCGAGATCCCCACGCCGATGACTTCGTTGCTGATCTCCGAGCACCAGAACAGGACGAGGGTGATAGCGCCCACGACGGCGCCCAACTCGACAAGGAAACCCCAAAGTCGGCGAGACTCTGTTGGGAGAAATACGCCCCTACATAACGATGCCGCCGAGACCGCAGCAACCCAGCCGCGGCCCCGAGACGGGTCGATCAGAGTCCGCCAATAATGGCCACCAAACCGTCAGCGCATCCCAACCAGTTGTCGCGGGTGGGAATGAAGTACGGTTCGGCGACCACAGCCACGTGAATCGACCACTCTGCCATGCTCTGGAGTAGGAGATCCTGAGCCCATTCCCGGCAACGGTCCTGGGCGGAGTCGGCCGCGGAGCTGCTTAGCCTGCGGGGCAGCGAGGTTAACCCGGCAGCTTAGTGCTCCCTCTTTCTTTTTCTTTTGGCCTTGCTGGCAGGCGCCCACAGGCCCTCCGCCTACTCTGTGCTCCGCTGGCCTTCCCGCAGCAGAACAAAGGCTGCAGTTAAGCGCCGCGGTGCACAGGGCCGCCTTGTGGCCAGGCTGGCCGCAGCGATAACAGAGGTCACTACGGTCAACCTCGGCGGTGCACTTCGCCCGGACGTGCCCTTTCCAGGCACGGAAGCACCGCAAAGGCCGGGGCTGAGTAGCTGGTCCGCCGCCACCCAGCCTACCAGCAATCTGCCGCTATCGGCGATCTTCGCCGACGCTACAGGGCACCGAACCCAGACCGCGCCGAGTCCGGTGGCGTCGGTGCGTATATCGCCAGCCCGCACCTTATCCGGCGGACACTCCGCTTCTGGCAACGGCCGCCACCACCTCCTCAGAGGTCACCGAGTCGTCCAGGCCAGCAATCCGCACCTCTGCGGTTTTCATTGGTCTGGAGACCCGGACGTCCTCAGGTTGAGGACCTCTCATCTTGGCGGCCAGTGCATCCGCCTCGGCACTGCCGCTCACAGTACCAGCCACCTCGAACAGCCGCGCACCCGTGACAGCCTGCTTGAGGGTGACGGACTGAAGGCCAAGATCTGATAATTTGATCTTGGCCTTGGCCTCGGCGATGACCGACTGGTACGTCACGCCACGCTCCACAGCTCCGGGCTGCAACGTGAGCGTCACAGCATTGGACCGCGAACATGCACAGCCGGTCTCTTGCGACCGCCTTTGCAGTCCGCCGCGCAGGTTTAGGAGCCCTTGTTCCACCCAAAGCATGCAGCTGCTGCGCCCTGGCGGCTTTGCGGGTTTCTGCGGCCCACGACTTTCGCCCAGGTCTCACCCTTAGACCTGGCAGTCGGGCTGGTCACTCGGAGGGCTCCTCCGCGGGCTTTTTGTTACCCTCCGCGGGCTTCCCCTTGAGGCGCAAGTCTCGGCGGCCCTCAGTCCTCCGAGTGTCAGCCGCCAAAGGCGGACGGAGGATTTCGCCGAGACGCCGAGAAATTGCCCAGTCGAGTTGTTAACCATGCTCCCGCACTGGAGCATGCAGAGCGGACAATGCGCTCGACCCTTCGTCGGTACGAGGGCTTGCCGGTCGCGGTGCAGGAGTCGGGGCCACCACAGGTGCGGCATCGATGGACGTGCGTCGCTGTTGCGCTCGCTTAGCGCAGCGACTTGCCGCCGGAGGTCCTCCAGATCATTTCTGAGGCGGCTGTTTTCCTCCTGCAGCTTTGCGACCTCGTCAGAGGCCGTCCTGTTGAGGAGGATGCCAACCGCCTCCCTAATATCAGCGGCAGCTCCCCTTAAGCCACGGGTGAACGTTCCTCAGGCTGCCGGACTTGGTGGCAACCTTCAGGACTAAGTCCACCCCATCCAGAGCCAGCTGGCTCAAGGCCACCGCAGATGGCTTCCCTTCCGCTGCAAGAGCAGCTCGCGCTCGCGAGCGCGTCGGGCCATTTCCGATACTTCGTCGGCCGCGACGGCTTTGCGCTGCCCCTCTGGCGGCGTTGAGCTCCGCCTTTGAGCCCCAGCGAGGCCAGCTTCACCGCCATCGCCAGGGTCCTCCGTAGTGAACCCCATGTCACTTTCTGCTTCACTAGCCGCCGAGGTATTGGAGCACACGAACCGTCCGTGCTTATCCCTCCGCGGCTGCGAAGCACTCGCCCCTCTCGATGCCTGTCGACCCCTCCCCGAAGTCGGCAACTTGGGGGCCGGCAGGCCTTCCTCGTCTGAAGATCGGCACACTGGACGTTTCCTAGCGGAAGACGTCCCACGCGACTGATTTCCACCGCTTCCAGTATCCGATCCAGCCTTTTTTTCAGCCTCTACTGTTTTTAGGTATTTATTTTTTTCCATTTTTTCCCACGAGTGTGGAGGAAATAAAAAGTCCATCCGAGCAGCGCCTCCTTTGCCCGGATAAGCCTATGCGTAACCCGTCAAGGGTGTCGGCCGGTACCCCGACGGAGGCAACGCTAACGACTGAACATTTACCCATCAGCCATGCAGCTCCTCACGGCGTGCCACGCTTGAGCTTCGTGATTTTTAAAGAGGTTATCATCCTCGCGACCCAGGCGGTTGCCAAGAGCCTCGGCCTCTTAGGCGCCGCGAGACGTGATCCACGACACGCCAGAGGGATTCCGAGGTTCGAACGGTGGCAGAGTCGAGACGGGTTCTTCCATGCCTGCCAGAGACCGGGTGAGGAACACTGAGCCTCATTTCTTTTTACAGGTGTGGTCCTGAAAATCTCCGCGATTACGGGTTGCCCGGCGTCGGCAAAAGCCGAGTGCCCGGCACCTCACCGCGCATGTCACATTCTGTTCCTCTCAACGGAGAGGATACAGGAAGCAACTAGTAGGCCTCCATTATCGAAGCAAGCCCTCACCAAGCCAGTTTTGGTCCGCGACGGTATCCCGCTACCACCCATATCTGAGTGGCGTTCCCTATCCGCCACCTGGGACGCGCCTGATGGAGCTCGCAACCTCACACGGGAACCTAACCCAACCTAAATTTAACTTTTTTTTTTCGGGGAAACTCATGGACCACCCCGCCTGGGGAAAGCGGAGGCGTGCCGGACTCTACCGGCTAAACCACCCCGGTGTCTCCTCGCAGCCGCGGAATCCAAATTCTTCCGCAGCCCCACACTAGTGCTGGCCCGGTCTGTCCGGGCCTCGTCTCTGCACGGGGTAGTGAGGTGTCTCGACTCACCCGCATCGCCTCAGAGCGCGCGCCGACACCCGCCTCGCGCCTCCGCCTCTGGTCCATCGAGGGCGGGGACTTCCCAAGTCCCTCGCCCTGGACCCATTCATGGGGGCCGGAAGATAGTAGCGTTCCGCCGCGGCCCCAGCGGCGGATCTGGTCTCTGGCTCCGCCGCCAACCAAGTTTCGGCTGCGGAGGGTAGGAGAGCGGCGCTCGCAATACCGACACTCCTCTCCCCGCGGCTCCCCCCACCACCGCATCAACGGTGCGGCCCCGTCTGAGTCGCGGAGGATAGGCGAGGCGCATCGCCATACCAACACCCTCTTCCGCGACTCCACCTCGGTTGCAGCGGCAAGGGGAGCAGACCAACCCTTCCGCAGCAGCCCACCAACACACATCCGGAAGTGGGCCCGCCGAGCCCATTACTTGAGTGGCCTCGCTCGGGCCTCCCACCGGGCCAGCCAAGGGGTTCTCCTCTTTGTCACCGCGGTCAACCGTTACGGCTACCAGACTGATAAAATTGCATTTTTTATTTTTGCACTGGGTATGTGGCTTAACTAGTTTTTACATTTTGGCATATCTCTCAGATTTTTCTGATAATAATTTCTAGAGTTAACGAAAACTGAAAACCATGGCAGTGAAAATTTAAATTAAGATCGTGCGGCTATTTTTGGAAAGTGTTTTGTTTCTGCACTTTTAAACTAACATTTCTAAACTTGTTGCATTGAAATTGGAGTACATTATAAGAGGTAGCGAAAATGTCAACTTTTAAATTTCTTAATATTTTAAACTTAAATATTGTTTATTTTTAAGAGAACATATTAATTTTATCATTTAATTTTGTGCAAAACTATTTTTAACATATTTACAAAAATTTAGAATTTTCTCTTTAGAATTACTGAGAAATTGATATTTTCGTGAAAACTTTCTTCCACGTGCTACCTCTTCCAGGTCAGGGGTTGAAATTTCTCACACCAAAATTTAAAGTATTTATTGTGGATAAATTTTCCGTTTTAAATTAAAAATATCTTGTTTGGTTTGAATCAGCGTATTTCAGTGTTTTTTCAGGATTTCTCTTTACTGAAAAACTTTTCATGATTATTAAGGTTTTTAAGGCTAGCTCTTGTGTTTACCTTTCTAACGAGCCCAAACTCGACCTCTTTACGTGGCCCCGTTGCTGAGAAATACGTTTTCAACTTTTTTCGCCATTTTGGCAGCCATCTTGAAAATTTTAAAGTTCTGTATCTTCTAAACGGCTGATCATAAAAAGTTGCGGTTTCTTTATACACCTTAGGGCAGCTTTTAAAAGCTCCAGGTGTTGACTACTGACATTCCTCATTTAACACACGGCTGTGCGAAATTGGAAAAACCATTGTAAGACGAACCGAATAAGTCCAAACTCGACTATCCTCGGAGTCGCGGTCCGAAGTTATTCGAAAATTAGATTCAAACGACCATCTTAGTCGGCCATCTTGAAAAACTTTGAAGGCTGTAACTCCGGAACGGAGGGTCCAATTGAAACGCGGTTTTCACTACAGATATAAGCACTTTGAGCTTTATAAGATAAAAGTAAAGCAAATCAAAGCCTTCTACCCTCAAAAAAAAAAACTCATAGTGTAACAATGTCGGACAAATCAAATCGGACTCAAGTTGCTCGGATAAACAAACACTGAACAAGAAAAAATTAACAGTGGGTCACATACCAATGCAAAGGTACCTACTAAAACCTTCTTAGTTCAAAGACAAAATTGGTCGAGTCAACGGATCACAATGCCTAAAATTGACGCCCAGTGCGTAATCGCTGGTTCAGAATCGGAACAACTTCGCTTCCAGCCTTCACCTGTTCTTGAAACGGAAGAGAGATGCAAGCTATCCTCTACTCCAGAGGCAGCCACCTCATCGCCCAACCTGGACGAAGCTATAACGTCCTCTCCTTTACAGACACGATCGGGTTCAAGTCTACTACGTATTAAAACCCAGATCCGACAGGCCAAAGCAGTTGAATCTGAGGATGCCACGAGAAGAATGGGGGCAGAGGACCAAATTGATTCCGATAATGACAGCGGAGACACAAACACTTCCCTTGACGCCTCTACTCGCTCTATAAGTGGCAGTCGGATGTTGCTTAACGAACTGCCAAGACACGAAATGAAATACTACAGCGTTCCAAATCAGAGCTAGAAAAGTCTGGTAATCTTAAAAGAGAAATACGGGAAAGTGTAATATCTGGACTGCATACTCTGTATGAAACGGTTTTAAAGCTCGGACTCCAGAATGCTTCACATGCTGGAAGCCAATAAACAAAACTAAATGTCTCAAAAGAATCCGAGCGTCTTACTCAAAGACACGCACGTTTTATGCACGAAACGCTAGGACAATACGCTCTTTTGAAAGAATGTATTGATAAACTACAAAGGAAGCTGAGTCCATGAGAATGATCATGTCATATGACTTATGTACAGCAATCACTGAAACTAAGCGTGAAGTGACTACAGTCAGACACGAAATGTCATCAACCAGCTGCATATCCAATCAAATAAAGACATTAGCTGAAGAACTAAGACTTCTCCATGAGAATGCGGAATCTCCAAGGCACATTACAACGAAAGAACTGGCAAGCACATCTCTTACTGCTGAGTTGCAAGAGATACGCAGCGCAATAAATGATATTAAGACCTTAAAATGTGGAATATCATTCTCAGGACTTCCGACAGTCTCCACTGTAGAAGGGAAAGGTCAAGAGGAGCAGGTTCAGGGATTACTCAGGAATTGCGAAAACATATTCATGAGGTGAAAACGCAGCTCCAAGAAGATATCGCCGACCTGCGCTGTCAAATGACCCAAATTTCTCAGGAAATAGCAAAATTCAGGAAGTGCCCTGCTGATTCTTTAATCACCTCAGTACAAGCGTTGAAGAACTGAGGCGGAAACTAGAGAATTACAGGATACTACTGTGGAATCAGCAGCACCCATTAGAATGGCTATAGAAGAACTCCGTAATGAGGTTAGATGTCATTCAATAGACAGAGCAAATTCAGAGGAGAAGGATCAAAACATTTTACAAGGACAGCGGAAACCGGAGAAAGCTTTCACACCGATGCAGACAGTTGTAAAGCCTTACTTCTCATCTAGATTATACTCAGAAGTTGTTGCTAAACCTAACTTCTCCATTGTGGTAGAATCAGCTGATCCTAGAAATACTAGCGATGATATTATCAAACAAGTAAAGAATGAAATTAATATAATTGATTTGGGTATAGGAATAAGCAACATAAAGAAAGCCAGAAATCAGAAAGTGCTTATAAGTTGCGAAACCGAAGATGACAAAGATTCTTCATGAGAAACTGAAAATACCTCAAACAAACTAACTGTACAGAAACTTCCCACCAAAATCCCTTGTTGAGATTAATTGAGTCGCAATGGACCCAAATAATAAAATCGAAGAGGCTGTACTTAAACAAAACAGCTCGTTGCTAAAAGATATGTTAACCTCACAAACGCATATAAAGTTGTGAGAAGAGTTAAAGGCCGCACCAGTTCTTTAAACAACATAATTGATGAAGTTAGCCCACAAGTCTGGTCAAGACTCAAAGATCAGAGAATAAGGCTTGGCTTTCAGATCGTCCCAGCAGTGGACCAGTCGCCTTGATTCAGTGCTACCGCTGCTTGGGATTCTCATCGAGCAAGTGAATGCAAGGCTGATACAGCAATTTGTGCCTATTGCGCTGAGCCACACGATACGAGAGTGTTGCAATAAAAACGAAGCTCCAAAATGCACAAATTGTATCAAAAGAAGGCAAATGATTGGGCATGTGCTCACCCAGCCTATAGCTCTGAATGCCCTGAATGGCAGCGGTGGGACAGAATTGCAAGATCTTTAACATCATATTGCTAAAAACAATAACGAACAGACCAAAGACAACACACCAGTGATGATTAAAATCGCTCAAATAAACCTCGGTAGAGGACAAGCTGCTTTACAAGAAAGTCTACAAGCTGCTGAGCAAGGTATATCAATTTTAATGGTCCAAGAACCTTATGTTGGAGCCAAGGCTCATATCACTTGCAAGTATAGAGTAATACAAAAGACACTGGTAACAAAGAAAAGCCAGTCAAGTCGGCTGTCATTGTTGTTAATCCGAATATACAATATAACTAGCTTTACATTTTGGCATATCTCTCAGATTTTCTGATAATAATTTCTAGAGTTATTAACGAAAACTGAAAACCACGTGGCAGTGAAAATTTAAATTAAGATCGTGCGGCTATTTTTGGAAAGTGTTTCTGTTTCTGCACTTTTAAACTAACATTTCTAAACTTGTTGCATTGAAATTGAGTACATTATAAGAGGTTATTAGCGAAAATGTCAACTTTTAAATTTCTTAATATTTTAAACTTAAATATTGTTTATTTTAAGCGAGAACATATTAATTTTATCATTTAATTTTGTGCAAAAACTATTTTTAACATATTTACAAAATTTAGAATTTTCTTTTAGAATTACTGAGAAATTGATATTTTCGTGAAAACTTTCTTCCACGTGCTACCTCTTCCAGGTCACTGGGGTTGAAATTTCTCACACCAAAATTTAAAGTATTTATTGTGGATAAATTTTCCGTTTTAAATTAAAAATATCTTGTTTGGTTTGGAATCAGCGTATTTCAGTGTTTTTCAGGATTTCTCTTTACTGAAAAACTTTTCATGATTATTAAGGTTTTTGGCTAGCTCTTGTGTTTACCTTTCTAACGAGCCCAAACTCGACCTCTTTACGTGGCCCCTGTTGCTGAGAAATACGTTTTCAACCTTTTTTCGCCATTTTGGCAGCCATCTTGAAAATTTTTAAAGTTCTGTATCTTCTAAACGGCTGATCATAAAAGTTGCGGTTTTATACACCTTAGGGCAGCTTTTAAAAGCTCCAGGTGTTGACTACTGACATTCAAGTGATAAAAGGTGGATATTATAATAAAGATACGATTTTATTTATTACTACTATAATAACCTATCATTTAGGTTTAAGCTTAAAGAAACTTTATTCTCAAGAAAGACATATGTCACTCACTTAAGAACAATATTAACACATTCAATTATATAAAGTTCGTCATCATCATCAGTACAAACTAGATATACCCATTCAATGCCTTCATTTCTCCAGAAATGATCGATGCGTAATTATATACCGATTAAGTTGAGTTTTGAATGCATTGAAAGAGTGTAAAATTCTTATACTAGAGGGTATTCTATTATAAAGCTGTGCTCCTTCAAAAGTTAGCATTTTTTGTTATAGTTATTCTAGTTTTGGGTAAAACTACTAAGATACCCTCGTCGTGTGCTACGTTGGCTGATTTGTTTATATTGGGTGAGTATTGTTTGTGTGAATACTTTTAAAGAATTTTTCTCATGATAACACATGTGTGTAAATATATAGTTGTTTGACATTCATTATAAATACGGTTATACAGGTTATATAATACGGTTTTAAGGGGTTGCTCGACAACTGACGCTGGAGTTGAGCTTATTAAACATATTTTTGTGCATGGGAGAATTGGAGGATGCTTTGGGTATATTTGTGACCTTCCAAGGCCTTCGACTGTGTTCACCATGAGAAATTAATCAGGAAGCTACAGTACTATGGTGTCAAGAACACAGCGCTTAAACTTATTATTTCATATTTAAGTAATATAATGCAGAGTTATTATCAATGGTAAAAGTTCTCCGGGTCACCTGTACTAATGGTGTTCCTCAGGGCTCGATTCTCGGCCCGTTCCTATTTCTAGTATATATTAATGGCTTACCTTCCCTTGTAGGGATAATCATGATATAGTATTATTTGCTGATGATACTTCCTTGATTTTTAAACTTAAACGTCAATC
>JAGSMP010002298.1:0-25918 GCA_029286625.1 Parnassius orleans
GGATATTATAATAAAGATACGATTTTATTTATTACTACTATAATAACCTATCATTTAGGTTTAAGCTTAAAGAAACTTTATTCTCAAGAAAGACATATGTCACTCTCTTAAGGACAATATTAACACATTCATAAATTACACAAGGTTCGTCGTCATCATTCAATGCCTTAATTTCTCCAGAAGTGATCGATCCGTAAATATGTACAGATTAAGTTGAGTTTCGGACGCATTGAAAGAGTGTAAATTTCTTATACTAGAGGGTAATCTATTATAAAGCTGTGCTCCTTCAAAAGTTAGCATTTTTTGCTATAGTTAATTCTAGTTTTGGGTAAAACTACTAAGATACCCTCGTCGTGTGCTACGTTGGCTGATTTGTTTATATTGGGTGAGTATTGTTTGTGTGAATACTTTTAAAGAATTTTTCTCATGATAACACATGTGTGTAAATATATAGTTGTTTGACATTCATTATAAATACGGTTATACAGGTTATATAATACGGTTTTAAGGGGTTGCTCGACAACTGACGCTGGAGTTGAGCTTATTAAACATATTTTTGTGCATGGGAGAATTGGAGGATGCTTTGGGTATATTTGTGACCTTCCAAGGCCTTCGACTGTGTTCACCATGAGAAATTAATCAGGAAGCTACAGTACTATGGTGTCAAGAACACAGCGCTTAAACTTATTATTTCATATTTAAGTAATATAATGCAGAGTTATTATCAATGGTAAAAGTTCTCCGGGTCACCTGTACTAATGGTGTTCCTCAGGGCTCGATTCTCGGCCCGTTCCTATTTCTAGTATATATTAATGGCTTACCTTCCCTTGTAGGGATAATCATGATATAGTATTATTTGCTGATGATACTTCCTTGATTTTTAAACTTAAATGTCAATCATTTAAATGTGACGAAGTGAATAATGCTATATCAAAATTAGTGCATTGGTTTAACGTTAATAATCTACATTTAAACGGAAATAAAACTAAATGTATTAAATTTACAACAACGAATGTTAAAATCTGGGTACCAATGTGTTTTCAAATGGGAAGAACTGAGCCCTGTTGAATACACTGTTTTTTGGCATCACCTCGACGCAAAGCTTCAGTGTGGGGCCCCATATATCCAAACTAGCAAGCAGACTATGTTCTGCAGCCTGCTGTAAAAAAAGGTCTCACTAGTGTCGAGACAGCTAGATTAGTTTATTTCAGTTATTTCCCATAGTCAAATTCTTATGGGATTTTGCTATGGGGAAATGCGACTGATTCAGAAACTATTTTTGTTTTACAGAAGAGGCCATTAGAGCTATTTACAATCTAAAACCGAGAGAGTCTCTTAGAGATAAATTTAAAGAAATAAATATATTAACTTTGGCCTCTCAGTATATTTACGAAAATTGTATGTACAAAAAAAGGTAGTTTTAGTAAAAAGTGATATACATTCTGTAAACACTAGGAACAAACACAAGCTAGTGATACCAGTTTCTCGACTCCACAGAGTCAGTAATTCATTCTTGAGACAATGTACGCTATTACAACAAGGTCCCGGAAAGGTACAGGTTCTCTCTATTACCAAGTTTAAATGTTTTGTTGTTGAAACTGTATAAAAAGGGTTATTATAGTATAAATAAATACATGATTGATAATAACCCTGGGAATGAGGTGGTCGCTTCCAAGCAGTTTCTAAAATAAATTTTGTATTTAAATAGTTTGTACAACCATTAATGTAAATTTACTTTAAAAAAGTCCCGCTGGGTTTCTTGCTGGTTCTTCCCAGGACAGAGGTTCTTTTCAAACCAGTGATAAAGTAAAATGACTTTCAATAAGTATTACATGTAATCTATATTGAATAAAAATATTCTATTCTATTCTATTCTATTAGTTGAATAGTATTTTTATCAGTTTATTTTAAATTGAAGTTCTGACAGTTTTCTTTTGCAGCACTGCCCCAAATTTCAATTAATAAAGTAGATGCGTCTTCACTAGGGAGTTATAGATAGTGTGCCGCAATTTTGTAGTATGCATCGTACCATGTTACGCAGGACCCGGTAAGTGCTGAGAGCTTGCTTTTATGTATTCAATGTGAGCATTCCACGTAAGTGAGCTGTCGATGCTAAGACTGAGATATTTTTCAGGGTTTTGCTGTAGAGGCACATTGTTAATTGTTAGTGTGTTATGAGGAATTATTTTATTTTTGCTTTAAATATAACATAACATGTTTTGGAGATATTTATTGTCAAGAGATTGAATTGAAACCATGCTAATAAAGAATTTAAATCGTCTTGAGCTTGTGAGATAATTTGATGAATGGAGAATCCAGTAGAATAAACAAGTGTTATCAGCGTATAAGGTAAGGTGACCATGTAGTTTAATTTCGTGAATGTTATTTAAGTATATTAAAAGAGCAAGGGACCTATAATGGATCTGTGGACGCCACATATAATAGGTAATGCATCACTTTGGTGACTGCCAAGTTTAACTACTTGCGAATGATTTTATGTGAGACTCGAACATTTGCGAAGTGGAACGTTGCCAGTAATTTTGATGGATTCAGTTTTTTAGGAGCAGTTTGTGACAGATTGTGTCAAATGCCTTTGGGTCGATAAAAATACCCAGGACTATATTTTGGTATCTATACAGGGTATTTTGAAACGCTCCCGAAAACGAAGACAGACGACAGTACTAACTATATCTTAGATGATGGGTGAAATATAAAATCGATCCTGATGAAAAAAAAATCATCTTTTCACAACGTTTTATTAGCTTTATTCACGCTCCATCGTGTTAGTATAAATCATCGTGTTAAATAAAACGTTAATTTCATTAAAATAAAACATGAAAATACTTAAACATAAAAGCAGCAGTGGAATTACTGAATTACAATCAGCTGACTGGGGTCAATGTACGAACGAATTCGCGCGGCCCGTAACTAGCGATGGTACCACAATACATAATAATTTACAACACTTGTCTAAATACCTAACTTATCTACTTAACCTACTATTTTGCCACTGTGCTTGTCTCCACGTAGCCACTTTAATTCAAATTCACAGGTTAAATAAACCAAATAACTGATTCGATTCCCCGCTAATGAAAAAATACTTAAATGAAAAGTTAACAAGGTTAGAGTTATGCGTTTTTATTCATCGTGTAGGTATGTTTATTATTCTGATGTATTCAGTTATGTACCTATTCAGATCAGTTCAGTACCAAGTTATTTAAAAAAATAGGTATGAAACAGCTTACCGCTCTAAATCCTCCGTGGTCTTATGAGATGCGGCTCAAATTGTGCTCCATTCATTTCGAGGCAGATGTGGGCTCAGTGTTGCGTCTCCTCATGCAGGCGGGGCATTATCGTGTGGTCTTCGACACAGTCCGCACGTAGTTTGTCGAAAACATCCACGATCCTTTGGCGCATTTCGTCAGCACTATCACACTCACGATTAAAACCCTTTCTTTCACCCCCACAGAAAGAAGTCTAACGGGGTCAGATCTGGTGAGCGAGGTGGCCAAGCGTGTGGTCCTAGTCTGCCAATCCAGCGATCATCAAATAATTCGGTAAGGCGCTCACGGACGAACCTCACGACATGTGGAGGTGCACCATCATGCTGGAACCATGTACGGCGATATTCATCCAACGATAGGTCGTCTAAAATGTCAACCAACTGTTCATTTATAAAGTTTAGGTATCCGTTAAGTCGCTGTGGCAGAAACACTGGTCCCAGTATGCGATCCTTAAATAAACCTGCCCATACGTTAACCGACCATCGGGTTTGGTGCCCGGTTTGTCGAACAGCGTACGGGTTAACCTCTGAATACACGTGTGTATTTCTTCGGTTCCACATGCCGTTTCTGGTAAATGTCGACTCGTCCGTCCAGATAACGTGCTCAATGGAACCAGGCGTGTTGTTGGTTCTAATAACCAACGGCAGAAAACTCGTCGGCGGTCGTGATCGCCGGGAACTAAAGCTTGCACTTTGTGCACTTTGTATAGCCGCATTCGGTTACGCTTTAACACTTTGTGAACTGAACAGTATGACACATTTGTTCCATCCCGACGTCTTAACAATTTAGCGATACTTCGTGTACCTAGGTTCGGATACCGGCGAACGACATCTAAAATGCGCTCCTCAGGTGAACAGTCATTTGACTTCCACCTCCTGCCGCTACTGGAGCAATGGGCCAATTTTCCAACACTCGCTGAAATGCTGCTGTTATCAGACGAGAGTCAGCTGGGTGTCGAGCGGTCGGGAATTTCTCTCGGTAAATTCGTAATGCGCGAAGCATTCCGCGAGCTTCTCCAAGGCACATTAACATGTTGCCGTATTCACGAGCACTATAAACGTACGCGTTAGGCATTATTAAAACAAAAAGAAACACAAAACGTAACAACAAGAATAACACGTAATAACAAGTAGGTAATACCAAGTAATAACAATAATTTAATAAAAACAATTGAACTGTCGCTTGCGCATGCGTGTCCAAAGTCAACACGGAACTGTCTCAAAAACTAAAATCAATAATTAATCCTGCAAAACTGAAGCCTACACTTTGAACATTCCCACAGACCGTCAAATGTTATGACATTGCCAACTTTTATTTTATAAGTTTAGTTTCCATATGATCCCTGACTACTCTTTATATGGAATTTAGAAGTTATAGTTGTAATTTTTAATACAATTAGACAATCAATTGTACCTGACGAAACAAGCAGTTCGTTACTACAAAAATGATATTGAAATTAATAAACGTACTTACTTGGGTTTGGTTATCTTTGATTTTGTACAAGAAAATAGAAATAAAATGGTATTGAATAATTTAATAGTTAAAATCAATTGCAATTATGATCGACAGGTAATTAATCTAAAAATAATTATTTTACTTTACTTTTATTGACTTTCCGTTTTAATCCATCCAATACTTTGATTTGAAAACCTCTTTTCGTCAAAACTATTAAAAATTACTTGCAAGTTTTATTGTAACTGCCGCCTCTAATTCTTATGTCGCTTGCAAACAAATCTTAGTAGGTAAATTTGAATTCCCCATATGTTGGCGCTGACGCGAGGTGACACACAGTCGGCCGGGCGGCGGCAGCGCGTGGTACGAAGGGGCGCGACGGGGAATGCTCGCCAGTATTACTGTGCGCGCACGCTATTGGTTCCTCATTCTTCCCGCGCTTTGAAAAGCGATGTTTCCCAATGTATAGTCGCACACACAGCTTTCTTTGCACGACGCGCGACGATGGTTTTAAAAAGGAAGGAAAGAAAAATTATTTATATCTATTGTTTTATGACTGAACTAGTGAACGAAAAGGTAAATAGAAGGTGAATGGGGAAAATGTGCAGTAAAGTTAAATGTATTGAGGAAGAATACCGAAAAATTACCATGTGGTCAACCTGATGACGGAAACATTTATCATTCGCATTGATGATGATGATTCTGATGAGTGATGATGAAGTAGCATCCAGTAACACCAATACACCATCGACATTTGGCTTCCATGTTCCATGTTCCAATGGTATAATGGACAGCGTGTCACCCTTAGCTTAAGTTTTCTTGTTACAAACTACTTTATTTTACGATAGAAATAAAAATAATGCTCAAGCAAACATTATCCATTTTGAATTTCAACCTCTTCCAAAGTTCTAAGTAGCTAGTAAAGTACCTATTATGATTCTACAATAAAACCATTAATTACTATTATAATATTATAAAACAACAGCCTAGTACCATGTAGTACTTTAGAACGCGACTGTACCCATGCGCAGACACACCCCTCCACTATCGCTCAGCGTTCTTTTACGTGACGTTGAGTTTGGCTTCGACGCGGATATTGACCCTAGTCAGCTGATTTTATGGTTTATTTATTTTAAATTCCATTGCTGCTTTAATGTTTAAGTATTTTCATGTTTTATTTTAATGAAATTAACGTTTTATTTAACGATGATTTATACTAACACGATGGAGCGTGAATAAAGCTAATAAAACGTTGTGAAAAGATGATTTTTTTCATCAGGATCGATTTTATATTTCACCCATCATCTAAGATATAGTTAGTACTGTCGTCTGTCTTCGTTTTCGGGAGCGTTTCAAAATACCCTGTATTTCGATGTTTCGCGTTTGTTTAAAGTTTCAATGCAATTATTAAAATCAAATGTCGTTAAAACTGTCTTCAACTCACTGGACAAATTGTCTATGGTATTATTTATGAATTGTAGATCGAACCGTTTTTGCTGAATCACCGTTCGTAACAACTTTTACTTGCCTGATTTAGGATCTTAGCGCTTCCTCAGAATGTCCTTTTGGTTGATATTTTGACACACGGGAATGAGATTATGGTCTCTGCATCTCTTCAAGAAATTAAAAGATGTTATATATCTTGCACGCTTAGTTTTAAGATCTTCTAATCGGCGAATTTTATTTGCTATTACCAGTCCGTACTGGTTTACATAATGGTTTCTTATATTTACGCGAACACTACATTGAATAAAACTATTTTTGGATTTTATCGCGTTTAATTTTACTAATTTTGATTCCGACGTTTCAGGTGCTTTACACACCCATGGTCACAGGAGGGACTGAGGTGTTTGACGTCCTAATGTCATAGTTATCCTGCTACCTTCAGTTTTTGAATATTAATTTTGGTCCGATCTACGCAGAATGAGCTTACAGTATCTTGAAGTCTTGCAGTGGTATGCTTGGGTTTGGATTTAATTTTGTTAATTATAGGATCCCAAGCAGATGGCAGCACCATCCATCTTCTCTATTGAAATTAGGATGTTTTTAATTTCAATAGCCTCGCGTATCATCCTTGGTAGGAATCGGTGTTCATCAATCGGTAACACAACAACCGTTGACCACAGACACAAACAATAAACAACGCACGGTCTATAATCTGTCAAAACAAACACTGGACGGACCTACAATAAAAGTATTATCGAAGGGCCTGAATTTCGCAATAACACCGCGAATAATCCCGTATGAGGAAATTATCTGTAACGTTGAGGATTGTCTTTTTAAAAATAATGTGGGAAAGGAAGATTTAGAGGCCATACGTCAAGACATTTCGTCCTTGTTACGTCGAAGTTCAGTGCCGAAACTAAATCTACCCAAAGACGAGATTAAAGCGTTGTACAACTTACGCAACAGACCAGAACTCACGATTCTCCGTGCAGATAAAGGAAATGCTACGGTAGTAATGGATACGTCAGATTATAATTCTAAAATACAACAACTTTTATCGGACGAAAGTACGTACAAAAAGGTCAAAACAGACCCTACAACCAATGTGCTTAAAACAACAAGCGATCTGTTAAAGAATTACTCCGAAAAATTAGATCTCGACGTAAATTCGATAATACCACCATGTACCAAACCACCGAGGTTGTATGGGTTACCAAAATACACAAACCAAACTCCACTACGTCCTAGTGAGCCAGATCGACTCAACAACTTATAAATTGGCTCAACACTTGGCAAAAGTTCTGTCACCGCTGAGAGGACAAACCAGAGCACACACGAAGGATTCGTACCATTTTGTTAGTGAGATAAAAGACCACATCTCGCTGACAATGAAACTATGGTCAGTTTGATGTTCAGTCACTATTTACATGCTTACCCATTGAAGACTGCATCTCAATTGTAACCAGGAAGCTAGAAGAATACAACATGCCTACAGAATATGCATTACTGTTAAAGCACTGCCTTACATCTGGCTATCTATTGGAAGGAAGGGGTTCTACAAGCAAGTAGATGGCGTAGCAATGGGTTCACCTGTATCTCCTATAGTCGCCATATTCATGGAGGACTTTGAGGAGAAAGCCTTCTTACTGCTCCTGTATATCCAAGATTCTACAAGCGGTACGTAGACGACACTTTCACAATTTTACCATCTGACAAAGTAACTGCATTTTAAAACACCTTAATTCCATAAATTCTAAAATACAATTCACAATGGAGTTAGAGGAAACAATTCTTTAGCTTTCCTAGATGTTTTAGTCATCCGAAATCCTGATAACACTATTGGTCACACTGTGTATAGGAAAAAGACACATACCAACCGATATTTAAATGGTGAATCGCACCATCATCCATCACAGTTAGCTACCGTGGGAAAATCTTTGTTTCAGAGAGCACGAGGGATCTGTGACAGAAAACATCTGGCCGCCGAGCTTCAGCACGTCGAGCAAGTATTGCAAGACAACAAGCTTCGGGTCCCGCGCCTACGTCACAGTGACCGAGTGAAGCCGGCCACAGTCGAGCGTGTGCCTGCTGTACTACCCTATGTCAGAGGAGTCACAGACAAGGTTGGCTACATTTTGAAGCGAGCTTCTATTAAAACATACTTCAAGCCGCCGAAGAAGATTAGTCAATTTTTACCATCCGTCAAGTGTAATATCCCTCTACAAGATGCAGGAGTGTACAAGCTTGATTGTGAATGTGGTCTCTCTTACATAGGACAAACAAAAAGATCCATTAAAACCCGCGTGAAAGAACATATAGCTGACGTGAGGTACCGACGCTCTGGGAAGTCTGCAGTCTGTGAACATGTTCAAGATCGTCCCCGCCATTACATCAGATTTGATAGACCACAAATCCTCGCAAAGAACACCGATTCCTACCAAGGATGATACATGAGGCTATTGAAATTAAAAACATCTAATTTCAATAGAGAAGATGGATGGGTGCTGCCATCTGCTTGGATCTATAATTAACAAAATTAAATCCAAACCCAAGCATACCACTGCAAGACTTCAAGATACTGTAAGCTCATTCTGCGTAGATCGGACCAAAATTAATATTCAAAAAACTGAAGGTAGCCGGATAACTATGACATTAGGACGTCAAACACCTCAGTCCCCCGTGACCATGGTGCTGTAAAGCACCCGAAACGTCGGGAATCAAAATTAGTAAAATTAAACGCGATAAAATCCGTAAAATAGTTTTATTCAATGTAGTGTTCGCGTAAATATAAGAAACCATTATGTAAACAGTTTCACATATGCGCTTTATAGACTAACAAAGTGGCAACAAAACAAACTGCAATTATGACTTATTTTGCATATATTGAGTCGATTATCCGCTACGGGATTATAATTTGGGGCAACAGTGCAGAGATTAATAAAGTTTTTATTGCACAAAAAAAATTTGTTCGTGCCATTCATGGTGTTGGCCCAGATGTCTCATGTCGACCTCTATTTAAGACACTGGGAAGCTTAGCCGTGCCTTGTTTGTATATATTGAAGTTGCTAAGTTTGTAAAACAACACGGAAGAGTTTTATAAACAATAAAGAAGTGGTATCCATGAACACGAGATACCCAGATCGTATAGTAATTAGCGAAATACCAAAAGTAAACGCTTTAGCAAATTGTTACTGGATGGGTAAAACAATATATAATAAAATACCAAACATAATCAAAGATCTTCCTATAAAACCTTTAAAAAAATTATACCAGTGGCTTTTCAAAATACATTTTACTCCGTAAACGAGCTTTTAAATTACTGATGACAACTTTTATAGGACAATCGCTCATAATTGACATTTTTGCTATTAACTGACATGGTATATAATATTGTTTAGTTTAATTTACTTTATTTGTTAATTATAATTATTTGTTTTGTATTTGTACTTTTGATATCTTTAGAATATAATTGGATGGATTGTTTGTTGTTGCTAATTTAATGATTTAATAATGATTGATTTTGATGTGTTAATTTTGTATAAATATAACTTCTAAGAATAAATAAATTTGCATGTCTCCATTAGGGACTTAGTATGTATACACACTAAACACAAAAAAACAAAAATTTTTTAAACATACATACTAAAAAGCAAATAAATAAATAAATAAATAACTGTTCTCTCTTGTGCCTAGTTTTGCGTTGAAGTCTCCCATTAACACCGTATAGTGGGTTTCGATGGAATGCACGGCTCTAATTTTTGTAAAAAATTTTAATTTTTGTATGGAACAGTGTTTAAACTTATTTGCAATGAATTTGATAATATTTTTACTTCTAAAACGTTCTCCTTGAACAGTCGGAAGGCTTTCAATGAATGATTCAAAAATATTTAAAGGAGTGTGCTCCAAAGCCAAGTCTTTGCATTTGAGCAACAAAATTAAGACGGCTTCTAATAAAATTAAAATGACGTGGAGTATAATTAATAGTGAAACTGGTAAGGTCAACTCTCGCAATTCAAACTACCGGTTGAGTTTTAACAACAAATTAACGGAATCAGATCAGGATGTTGCAATGGTTTTTGAGAAGTATTTTACGGATATTCCGATCTTAACCACTATGTCACTGAATTCTTCTCCTGCCGTCGCCGAATCATTGCTTAAACAAAATGTAAATGCGTGTACAAAGAATTTTACATTTCATAAAATATCATCAAAAGATATTGTAAAATATTTTAAAACTATTGATGTTAAGAAAACTGCGGATCTGTGGGCATTTCCGTTAAAGTTATTGCGTCTATAATCGATATAATCGCGCCTCAACTAGCTATTATTTTTAATACTAGTATCGAATATGGTGTGTTTCCTGATTTGATGAAGCATAGTAAAGTAATACCTTTATTTAAATCTGGTAGTACATTAGACCCCGCCAATTTTAGACCCATTTCTGTACTGCCAACACTAAGTAAAATTTTTGATAAAATTATTCTTGATCAAATGTTAATTTTTTTAATATTAATAATTTACTTCATAAAAATCAATTCGGTTTCACAAGGGTCGCTCGACAACTGATGCTGGTGTTGAGCTGATTAAATATATTTTTTCAATGCATGGGAGAATTCACAGGATGCTTTGGGTATATTCTGTGACCTATCCAAGGCCTTCGATTGTGTTCACCATGAAACATTAATCAGGAAACTACAACACTACGGTGTAAGAAGTAATGCTCTTAAATTAATTGTTTCATATTTAAGTAACAGAACTCAAAAAGTTGTCATTAATAGTATGAGCTCTTCCGGGTCGATAGTACAAATGGGCGTGCCTCAAGGCTCAGTTCTCAGCCCTTTCTGTTTCTTGTATATATTAATGACTTACCTTACATAGTAGGGATAACCATAATATAGTATTATTTGCTGATGACACTTCATTAATTTTCAAATTAAAACGACAATTATTAAAATATGACAAGTAAATAATGCTATATCTCAATTAGTAAATTGGTTTAATGTTAATAACTTGCATTTAAATAGCAATAAAACGAAATGTATGAAGTTCATGACTCCAAATGTCAGACAATTAAATACTAATGTAATTTTAAATGGGGAGGAACTGAGTCTTGTCGATACCACCATTTTACTTGGAATAACACTAGACGCGAAGCTTCAATGGAGCCCCCATATATCAAAGTTAGCAAGCAGACTTAGTTCTGCAGCATATGCTGTAAAAAGATTAGAAATCTTACCAGTGTTGAAACAGCTAGACTTGTTTACTTTAGCTAATATTTCCATAGCATAATGTCGTATGGTATTATGCTATGGGGACACGTAACTGACACTGAAATTATATTTGTTTTACAGAAGAGGGCCATAAGAGCAATCTATAATTTAAAACCTAAAGAGTCGCTCAGACAAAATTTAAGAAATTAATATATTAACTTTGGCCTCTCAATACATTTATGAAAATGTAATGTACGTACACAAAATAAAAGTAGTTATGCAAAAATAAGTGATGTTCATTCTGTAAATACTAGGAACAAACACAAGCTAGTAGTACCAGTTACTCGACTCCACCGAGTCAGTAATTCATTCTTGAGGCGATGTATACGCTTTTACAACAAAATCCCAGAAAATATACAAAATTCGACCTGCTCAAAATTCAAAAACTTTATTAAACATAGTTTGTATAAAAGGGTTATTATAATTTTAAGGAATTTATGGATGATAATAACCCTGGAATGAGTGTTCGCTGCCAGGCTGTTTCTAATTTGTTTTGCGTGGTTAATTGTGTAATATACATGATTGTAAGCTGTTGTTTAAAAAAGTCCCGCTGGGTTTCTTGCTGGTTCTTCCCAGGACAGAGGTTTTTTTTCGAAACAGCGGTAATTAAACAAAAGAGTGATTTCAATAAGTATTATTTATAATTTATATTGAATAAAAAAGTTTCTGTTTCTGTTTCTGTTTCTGTTTCTGTTTCTAGATATATCCTCATACATTTCCTCCGATGTGCCGAGGTTGGTGCGTTAACCTGTATGACCTTCAGCGAATACCGTTTAGTGATTCTGGTATAAGGTACGCAACCCTCGTTGACACACTCTCAATCTTTACAACGTTGTTAACGAGAGACTTGTGGACGATAAATCCGACACCTCCTTGGGAGAGATGGTCTCCCTCCGGTGATAGAACAAGTTGCTGGATTCGAGGATTACCATGTCATTCCCTCTCTTCGGACCTCAGATAATCCTATAATATTCCAGCGCTACTTCTATCTCTTCTTCCAGCTCCAGGATCTTCTCCTCAGTCCTCAGGGTGCGTGCGTTATATGTTGCCACGTCGAGTAGTCTTAGGTGGTAACTGAACCTCCACCGGAGATTCTTAGCACCCCTGCCCCGCCGTTACCATAGTCGCCACCGTAGCCAGGAATAGCGGGGCCGCCGGACTGGGGACCATCTCTTCGTAACTTTAATCAAGGGAGGTATATTGCCAAAGTTTCCACGCTTGGCGAGTGGGTTGGCAACCGCAGTTTTTTATTGTTGCTTTGCTGTTATCAGAAAGATGCTGCTGTCCATCTTCTGCGTCAGTTTCCGTCTGTCGCCTCTTACGACACCCACAGGAAGATACGGGGTAGTGGGTATTCTTAGCCGCCACTACACGGAGTAATACATTAAATACCTATATGTATTTGTATATTATATATTTATTATTAAAAAGAGATACCACTGAGCGCTTTGTGTTTGCTGAAAGTGTTAGTTAATATCATATAACATGGTTCAAAGTGACTGGAACGAAACGCTATTTTGTCATTGACTTCGAGTAGGCATGTCGATTCACTTTAAAAATCGATCTCCGATTTGATTCAAATCTAACATACTAGAATCGATTTTTATTAAATCAAGCATTTAAAGATTGATTTTCGATTAATCACGACATTTTCAAACATGCCTAATAATACATAGAAGAACAACAATACTTTAACAAAGTGCAAACTGCAATGTGCATTCCTCGATAAATCAAACAATACTGTTTACTTCGTTACCATAAAGTTCAACATATAATATTTAATTACTTTTGTTACAAAAGTGAAGAGATTAAAGTTTTTTTGAAATATTAGCTATATTTTTTATTAATAAGATTAAAATGGATAAACCAAACTGCGGATATTCCTAAAAGTAAAGGAGTTAAAAAGTGAGTTAAAATGTCCAAAAAATTAAAGAGCAACCACTGAGGCGTTATTTTGTGTATTTAGGTGTATACACTAGAAACCGAAAAACTTTTATTCAAAGCACAACTTTTCACTTAATATGATGACACTGTGTAACAAATAACTTTACTTCAGTTCCAACTAACGACGTCTGGTGAGCGGTAAATTACTAGCCTTCATTTGTATAAATTGAAACAAATATGTGCCAACTTAAAATATATTATATTAAATGAAATAGATGTTATGAAATTATTTATAATTTCAATAATTTTCTTCATAACATGTATTGAATAACAATTTATTAAACGGAAATCAGTTAGCCAGCACTTTATTTCTTTGTTATTTTCCTCCCAAAGGTCTGGCAATGGAACCTAAACCCATAATATTATTCTTTGTCATCAGCCCGTAAAAGTGGGATTCTCCCGTTGTAGGGAGAATTTGCCTTAATCGCCATGCTTGGTATTCGGATTGACAATTATCAAGAAGATAAGAAGTCTCACACCGTCGCCGGTCTGGGATGTCATGCTTGACGTAAAGGGAGTGGTTAAACTGCCATCTATTGGAATAGCGACTATGAGAATAGGCGACTATGGAAATGCCAGAAATATCCATAAGATTTTTCTGTCGTTACCTATAGTCAACTCTACACGGAATGGAGAGATGGATTCTCTTACTAGATAATATATTGTAAGAAACTATTCCACTTCTGATGTTAGAAATTATTCTCAAAAGTATTTAATAAAAGAACACTACTCAGTAACAAACTCTGCTTATTATGAGGACCTCAATTACATGATAACACCAAAGTATGCAAACCAACAGCATCACTACCCATCTCAATATAACACAGGGTAGCCTCTCAGCAACACGATCTTTCTTGCCTACACTAGTAGAATACCCCAACGGGCATAGTAATAACAGTAGGACTTTTAGAATTACAGACTGATACTTTATACTGCTAAAACAAGTGGAGATTACCATTTTTTACCCTCATTCCCAACACGGTCTCTCCTGACAGGAGTCCGTCCTCGGCCCCTTTAGCTTTAAATATTAGTCTCCATCAACGGCATGGGGATGCAGGCACCACGTAGGTCACAGGCGACGCGTTTGGCAATGGCTCTACGTTAGCACAACGTGTCGTCAGTAAAGTCATAGGCATTACGTTCGCATAACTTAACACAAGTGGTAAAGTTAAAAAAATTACAACCGACTTCAACATAAAGTCAATTAAATACGCATTATCAACAATAACTCAAAAACTACTTGTCAAATTTATATGAGACCACATGAGCACCAGCTTTCAAACAAAAAAATAATTATCAAAATCGGCTCACCAAGAAAACAGTTCTTAGGTAGCACACATACAAACACAGTCAAATTGAGAACCTTCTCCTTTTGAAGTCCGTAAAAATAACTAATTAAGTCAAGGTACTGTGTTCGCATAACTTAACAGTATAACTGATTAAATCACATGCACGAACGCGACGTTAGCATAGGTAACTTAACAAAATAATAACTCATTAAGTCATAGGCACGACGTTAGCATAACATAATAAAATAATAACCGATTAAGTTATAGGCACTAAGTTAGAACAACTTAACATCTACTTAAGTCTTAGGCGACGTTAGCATTATTTAAGCTAGACGCGACAGAGGCACGACGTTTGCTTGTCCGCCTTCTCTTTTTGAGAAAGAGGCACAACGTTAGCGTATCTCAATATTACTCTTTCAGAAAGGAAGCACTACGTTAGCTATTTCTGACACATGTGTAACTACTTACCCTCAAAGTAAGCATTGGTAAGCACACACCTCATGTGGAGGCTAAAGTAACGTTACTGGCTTTAATGTAACTTTCCTGTCTCGGCCTTTCTGACCATGAAACGATAAACTCGTTGTTTTCAAATCTTTACCAAGTGTTATTCAACAGCACACAATGACTCTCACTGTGCACTCGCTGCACTCGCACCAGCGAGCTGTCCAGACTTCAACATTATAAGCATAGGCACAAGTTTGCATACCTCACAGTGGCTGCTGACATAGTCACAAATTTAGCGTTAACTAGTAGCTGAAACCTTTTCATATTGAATTTTATTCAAGGTAGTTTTAATGTAAATTTTGAAGTACACAACAATAACAGCAAAGACACAGAACTAACTACATCAGATGCACTTAAGTACATCCAACACAGGTCTCGCAAAATAGGTATCCAAAGTAATTTAAGATTGAAATAGATGTAAAACGTAAAACTCAAAATTAAAATTAAAAGAAATGAAGATAAACGTAATGCGAACCATAGAATTCGGGGCTTATTTTTATTCCAAAGTTCACCACACATTCTCTTAAGAAACGGCAATTATATGACATGGCAAGTAGGGTAATATTGGGACTTCTGCATCACTTACATCCGTTCGCGATGCAGTTCGCCCCAATATTATTGGTTTCTGCATCACTCGTCCGTTCGCGATGCAGTTCGCCGCAATATTACACTAAACAGCTCTACATTTCCAGACACGATGCGCGACGGTGTGGGATTCAATAATCTGATTCTCGCTGAGATGGTTACTCTAAAACACGTACGGACGCAGCGCTCATGTTATTGTATTTGATCTCGATCGATTCGCCACTGTGTAATTGTTTGAACTGTTTCAAGTTATGATTATATTCATATTATCATTTCGAGTTGATCAGTTCGCAGTACATTTCACTTAGGTCATGTTATCAGCCTCTGATATCAGCGGAACTGTCCGCTATTGTACTAAGTTCAAAGTTATAATTCTGATTAACATATCGGTCATAACATATTATTAAAAGCCACATCACATATTTTTGCAATTGTCGCACATGTTTGATTGATGAGTTTTAGTAGACCAATACTTTAATAGGTAGACTAACATAACGATTTTGGATTTTCATATGATACAGGGAGACTTTACCATGGTAGATCAATTGAGACTCAGCCCTAGTGCCTGCTTGCAGATATACAAACATACCTAGCAAGTAACATATTTTCCCATATGAAACAGCATTGTGTTCAGTCTTCTTGATTTTGAATTAATTATAAATTAATAAGAACCTTTTCGAACGGTTTTTAAAGCAAGTATTTATGCATGCTATTAATTATGATATTAATTAACATATGTAACTATTTTTAAACTTACTTTATCTATATATAACTATTATAGTATTGAGTGTTAGCATTTAGGTATTACATATTATTATTAATTATAGGACGACAGGAGATTTCTTTTATATTGGTCAATTGGTTGTCTAGAAGCGATCGCTACTTGCAGCCGTTTTTAATATCCTATCTATTCTTGGACTTGCGTACTAGAGATGGATATTTGACACATTTTATATATCTGAGCTTAGCTTATGTCAAATATTTTATTTCTTGCAGCCAAATCCAGCGATAGAAAGGTTTTTGATAGGTACAATTATACAATCGTTTCGTTTTGCAATAAAAGTGGTTCACAATAAAGGAATTTTGCAATGTAGGTAGGTAGGTACCTAAATATAAGTATGTTATTACATACCAACTAGACTGAAAGGCATAAAATACTTATGTAACTTATTTAAACAGTAAATGCATATAAAAATATTTTACCTAAATCAAGCATAGATGAGCATAGAAAAGTTTTCATTTCAAACTTTCAGAAAGTCAAAAATGGATTTTAAGTTAACCAGTAGGAGCCTGTTGCATACTAGATAGCTCAAATGTATTTGGATATGAAGTTCAAACTAGAAAACCATCATAAATTGAGCCATCATGTTTTTTCTTTCAAATTAATTTTTAATGAATAATGTTTTATCTGGTTATCTAATCACAATAAAAGTAATAGTTGTAGTAGTTAAAAATGTAAATACACCTTAAAAGAAAATCGGAAGTTAGATAGCTCAAAGTTTATCGGTTTTTATAACACAAAACAGTAACACTAATATAATAAGAACCTCATAAGAATGCAACTCTTAAACGAATTTCATCTCAAGTATCCCCGACGGACTGGCGGCTGCTGTAAGCAGTGTCATATTATTAGGTTAAGGTTTTATAAATTTTTGTTTAATGGATTTTAGACTTTATATAGAGCATCATAGGAATGGTAAATGTGACTTAACGAAAATAATAATTAGTTTTTGGCTAGTATAGTGGGCTAGAATTCTGCAATATACAAGGAGAGCTAGAAAGCTGCAAGTCATTCCTAATTTTTTTTAATTGAAGTGACGTGACCGTGTTCATCAAACCTGTAAATGTATGTGTTTTGGTATTATTTTTATTCTTTTATCGCGTTCATACTATATAATCTAATATATCAAATTCTCGTGTCACGGTGTTAGTGGTCAAACTCCTCCGAAACGGCTGGACCTATTTTTATGAAACTTTGTATATTTGGTAGGTGAGAATAGGTTTTAAAGTATATTTCATACCGCTGGGGTGACAAGGGTATCCCTATCCAGATTTTATTCTATTTTTTTGACGGAAATTTTTATTTTTATTTTTTATAAATTTAGCATAAAAAATACACATTACCCTAAATTTTCACTTTCCTACCCTCACCCTCAAAATTTAAATGCTTTTTGTTCTTTTGTATGAAAAATATCCAAATCATTCACTAAGTAATCTATATGGCGAAACAACGTTCGCTGGGGTCAGCTAGTTATTTATATGTATAAAATAATATGTGTACGAGTGATCTATGACCTGTTATATTGACTATAGAATCACTGATTTCAGGACGTCGACAACAAAATTGTCAACCCATTTGACTCGGATGATGGTAGTACTCCATTACAAAATCCAAACCAAAGAAAACGCTGAGAAAGTCTTGTGGATAATAATATTAAGAAGAGGAAAGTCGTTCTGGATTCAGATAGCGAATCAGAAGCTGAGCCTATAAAAAAGAAAACTTAAGAGGTCTTCTTGCATTTGATTTAGAGGTAAGTTCAATTTAAATTTATGAATACAATTGTCGCATTGGTCAGTGACCCAAATTGCCAAGCTGAGGGTTGTGTCTGAGTCCGGTCGATGAAGATATTTATTTCACATAATAAATATTTGTACTCAGGTCATAGTTCTTTATCGTTTTTATTTTATTCTTGTCATTATTTAACCAATTTTAATTTATTCATATTAGTAATTGGTGCTTTAAAAACTTTTGTTTTGAGTATTATCATCGAGATCGCCGTCACCAACATTTTAATTTTACCGATATCAAACAGCACTATAATATAGTTATTAATATAGTTTTTAGTTTATAAATATTATGTGCCTATTTTTCTACAATACTAACATTAATATTTGAAATAATTACAGGAGATAACGAGTTGCAAGAACCCATTAGAGCAACGGCGCTGAGAAGTTTTTATCGCGGCGCGCGGGTTCGGGCTATACGCTGCAGAGGCAGATCCTACGAAGACGAAGGCGACTACCACGTGGTATGCACGGTATAACACGAAAAGCTTGGCTCTGATCGGTGGAAGCGTCATCACACTCTGAAGCCTGCTGTAGAAGACAACATACGTGAAAAGCTGTGACAAAGTTATTAACAGCGGCAAGGACGAGTACTGCCGTACAGCCAATTTATACCCATGTAATGTTTTCTAAAATTTGTTTAGGCACCTATAATAAAGTAATTGCGCTCATAATAGCTTAATATTAAATTTTATTGATTTGTAGCACAATATTTTCTTAACTTTATGTCTTTTCCTTACAGCAAAGAAAAATAAGAATTAAAATCTGAATCTAAAAAAACAAAAAGCCAGATATTGAAAGTTTAATTTTAAAATACCTGAATGAAGTAATTATTTTAAATTGCATTTATTTTTCCTTGCAGCAACGAAAAACTAAGAACTAAAATTTGAATCTAAAAACAAAAAGCCAGATATTGAAAGTTAGATTTTGAAATACCTGGATAAAGTAATTATAATTTAAAGTTGCGAATCATTTTATTATATTATTTTGCGATATAACATATTATTTTCAAAACTGTGTCTCTCCTTACAGCAATCAAAAATTAAAAACTAAAATCTGAATCTAAAAGAAAAAAAAAGCTGGATTGAAACTTAAATTTTGAAATACCAAGAATCTAGACAAAGTAATTATAATTTAGAGTTGTTAATTAGAATTTAAATCTATAAGACAAATATAAATAAAGATTGAAATACAAGTTTTGAGCAGTATTACACTTAACGTCAATAATAGATATATGATTGAAAATGAAATTCTGTCAGGACTGTAATGCATATACATCAAATCGTTCATCACATAAGAAGAGTAATATACATAAAATTGATTGTTTACTTAGAACTGAGTATGTTAATGTTCAGTTAATAGCTACTGCTTTCAAGAATAGGATTGCAAGTTATAGAGTAAATCAAGATTCAAGTGATATAATTATGCCAGAGTTATTCTTATCTAGTATTTCTAGCACTGTTTGCAATATAATTAAAACATTACTAACCATGCACAAATCAATCAAGGTAAAATTTGAATTATTTGTGTCGTACGAGCTTCCAAAGAATGATGAAATATCATTAAAAGCTTCAATACTAAATATACGCCTATATTACAAAGTACTGATTTAAAGTTTATTTTGAAGAATACTCTGAAAAATTTAATCAGCAAATGCATGGAGTTTGAATTATCTGAATCTGGGTGGAAAATTGAGTCAATTAACCATTTAGAACTAAATATAGCTAAAAATAATCCGTTAAGAGCTGGTCATTTCATTTCATTACCAAAGTATTGTCAGAACAAAATCATGTCTTAATAGTCACTGCTTCCTTTGGTGTATCATAACAAATGTATCCAGCGAAATATAATCCAAATCGAGTTACATCTTATCCACACTATTCTAAAGTTTTAAATGTGTCCGGTATGTCTTTTTGTACGTTTGACGTTTGAAGATATAAAACGCTTTGAAAAACAGAATACAAACATAAGTGTCAACATATATGGATTAGAAAAATAATACAGTAACAGGACCGTTGTACAAAACATCACAAAGAAAGTTAATGCATGTAAACTTATTGCTTTTGAATAAACAAAACAAGACTCATTTTTAATCAAACACAAAATGAGTCTTGTTTACACAACAACTTACGAAACACAAATGTAAAATTCATTTATGTGATGAATGTTTTCTTTTTTGATTCTGAGGCAAAATTAGAGTCACATGATTGTGCTGTATGCAAACAATCCTTCCAGAAATGAATTCAAAGCTATGATTTTCTAATCCAGAAAGGTCTCAAAGAATTTCAATTGCTATTTGTGGTGACTTTGAAAGTTTACTAGAGAATATTCTGGAAAAATAAAAGTCAATATGTACAAAATGTTCAGATTCATGAAGCTACTTGTTTTGCTTATTATATATGCTGTGAATCCAATCCCGAATTGAATGAATTTGTATCTAATCGAGGATTTAATTGCTCAAAAAAATTGTAAATTCAATTTATAAGGATACAGAAAGATTATATAAATTTTAAATATTTCCAAAGACATGAAACCGCTTAATAGTGAAGAGCAGAGCTCTTTTAATAGTGCAGCAGTGTGTTATATTTGTAAAAAGTTTTGTTCTTCTGATTCCAAAGTCATAACCATTTCACAGGTAAATACAGAGGTCCGGCTCACAGTTCATGTAATTTAAAACAATAAGAAATGTAATTTCATTCCTATTATATTTCATAATCTTTCTGGATATGATTGTTATTTATTTATAAAAGAACTGCAAGTGTATGGTCGTATAATTTAATTCCAAAAAAAAAGAAATTTATTTTTACAAAGTTTTTCCAATCGATATGCAGAAGTCAGCAATTGAAATTTATAGACTCCTTTAATTTCCTGAGTTCAAGTTTAGATCATTTAGCACAAACTCTAAATCCTGAAGACTTAAAACATTTGCGAACATTTTTCCAGAAGAAAATTTATTCCGATTATATCTTAGGAAGGGTGTATACTATGACTATGTAGATTCTTGGGAAAAGTATAAAGAAACTCAGTTACCAGAGCAATCAAATTTTTACAATAAATTATCATCAGAATCTATAATAAACGAAGATTATAATCATGCTTTAACTGTATGGCAAAATTTTGGTATTAAAAACTTAGGTGAATATACCGAGTTATATCTGAAATGTGATGTCTTACTACTTTATGACGTTTTTGAGAAATTTAGATCCATGAGTTTGAATTATTATGGTCTCGATCCTCGTCATTATGTTTCATCACCTTCACTAAGTTGGGATGCTATGCTATTGTTGACAAGTATTGAGTTGGATTTAGTTACTGATATACAAATTTATCAATTTTAGAAAATGGTATAAGAGGAGGTCTATCTCAATGCTCGTTAAGGTATGCAAGGCCAATAACTAATACTTAACAAATTTTAATGAAGAAGATCCTAATCTTTCTTAGGTTATTTAGATTGTGTAAATTTGTATGGTTATGCTATGATGCAGCAACTGCCTTATAAAAATTTTCATTTTTAAAACAAAAGAATTAAGAAGTTTTGATATTAACTCTATTAGTCCTAATAGTAATGAAGGATATATACTGAAGTTGACATGCAATATCCACGCAATATTCATGATGAACATTCTGACTTACCGTTTGCAGCAGAAAAGTTAACAGTTCCAATATCATCAAACATTAGTAATAAGAAATTGGTTGCGAATCTCTACGATAAATATTAATATGTTATCCATTACCTTCATTTAAGAATTCCTAAGAAACGGGCTTGTTTTATTGAAGATTCATAAGATTTTAGCTTTCAATCAAAAAGCATTTTAGAGCATATATATTTCCTAAATCCATCTTTAACACAAAATGCTACATCTGTTTTTAAAGAGACTTTTAAAAACTAAACGATTCAATTTTTGGAAAAAACTATGGAGAACAAAAGAAAACAAGTCGATGTTAAGCTAGTAAATGTGGAAAGATAATTTTAATAACACAAATAAAGTCTGTGGTGCGAAAATATGTTAGTGCGCCTAATTTCAAAATTTTGCAATTATTTCTGATAGCCTTGTAGCCATTCAACTCGACCAACAAAAGTGATCTTGAATCGTCCAATATATGTGGGCTTTACTATTTTGGAACTTGCAAAAGTCATTTATATAATTTTCATTATTCTGTAATGAAGAAAATATACAATGATAATAATATCAAACTTTGTTACACTGATACAGATAGTCTTTTGTATTTTTATGATTAACGATAATAAATACAATTAAATTATATATTTTATCATTACACAACCAGTTTCAATATCTTACTTAATATTTATCACTGTTAACATTAACATTAACCAAAATGGCGGCGATGTGGTTCGCCACCCATCACGTCTCGTTTCTCGCGGGGCGAAAAGCGGCCCACGGAGAGCCGCTTCGCTACGTTGAATGTAAGAGGAGGAATGGATGGTAAGATAGATGAAGTATGTCAGATGATGGATGAACGATGCATAGATAGTGCGTGAACGAAACCAAGAGGAAAGGATGTGACACCACGTTTCATGGCTTCACGGCATACTGGTCGGGAGGTCCCCAAACCAGCCGAGGTAGTCAGGAGTTGGTGTGATTCTTTCATCTCAATAGTGGAATGTGTGATGGAGCAGGAATGTGTAAGCCAAGACTCCTCTGGATTAGGTTAAAAGTCGGACTCACTCGCTTGTTTATCCTTGGGGTCTATGCACCGACGGATCTGCGCGGAGGTGGGTCATTGAAAGCCAACAAGAGAGAGGAATTTTGGATAGCATGAGAGAGGTCTTGAATAAATGCGGAGAAAATGAACGGATCGTGATGTTAGGGGACTTTAATGGGTGGGTTGGAGTAAAGCGTGATGGGTATGAAGGAGTTCTGGGTACGTTTGGGGACGAGAGTGAATGACAATGGGAGAAGCCTGCTTGAATTATGCTTGGAATGGAATCTGTGCGTGGCCAACACAATGTTTGACCACAAAGAGATGAGGGTGAGTCTAGAGTATGATTGATTTTGTAATTGTGGATGAAAGACTGAGGAAGAAATGCTGACACTCGGGCATACCATGAGTGAGGCCTCGACACAGACCACTTCCTGGTTATAGCGAATGCGTGGCCTCTTTAAACGGTGGCGACACCGAGGCCCGAGCCTACAGAGTGTTTTGGACAGAGTAAAAGTGGAAAATCTACAAGAAAAAGAAAGAAAGGTATGTAGAGAAACTGAAAGAAAGTTTTAAAGGCATAGAAGAGATAGGTGTGATTGAAGATTTGTGGGAGACATTTGAAAGGGGTCGTGAATGTTGCTATTGAGGTATGTGGGGTAGCTAAAAGAAGGAAGGAAGAAAAGAACTATAATGTGTGATGGATAAAGACGTACAAAGGGTTGAGCAAAAGAAGAAAGCGTGGTTGGATTGGTAGCAACAAAAGCTAACAAAAGTTCAAAAGGCAACGGATGACGAGATAAAGGAAGCAAGAACGAAGTATAAAGATTGAAATCAGCAGCGAAAGAAGTTGTGTCTAGAAAGAAAGAAGAACGAAAGGATGATTTCGATAGGAGGCTCACTGAATTTCCAGTCAAACATCAAGTTTTCTGGAAATCCATCAAAACAGCCAGAGTAAAACTTCTACCTCGGGCTGAGTGACAATCAGGAGTCAAGATGGGAGCATTATAAAAGGAGAAGAATGTGTGTTAAAGAGATGGAAAGAATATTTTGAAAGTTTGTTTGAAGAGGAAGTGCAGGTACAGCATCCGGCACCTTCCATGGAAACTAATATAAATGTTGATGAAAGTGAGATAAGCATGGATGAAATAGTGAAAGCGTTGAAAAGTATGAGATTAGGTAAGGCTGCAGGGTATGACAGGATTACCGTCGAGATGTGAGGGCTGGACAGGGCATAGTGGCTAGTCAGCTGTACCGCCTTTTCAATTTGTGCTGACGAAATGGGCAAGTACCGGGAGACTGGTGCAAGCTGTAATCGTGCCATTGTATAAGGGAAAAGGGTCACAGCAGGACTGCATAAATTACCGCGGTATAAGCCTTCTCAGCGTCGTCGGTAAATGTATGCGAAAGTGTTGATTGAAAGGGTTGTGAATGAAACAGATGAAAAAGTATGGGATGCACAAGCAGGATTTAGAAAGGAATGGGATGTATGGATCAGGTCTTTTCCTTGCGGTGCATAGCCGAAAAGTGTTTGACTAAAAAACAAGACGGTCTATTGCGCATTCGTGGATCTAGAAAAGGCCTATGATAGAGTAATGAGGAATGAATTGTGGTCAGCACTGTCCGTGAACCGTGTGAGCAGTATCCTCATACGAGCACTGCAATCTCTTTATAGGGATTCTAGTGCTTGTGTAAGGATAAACAGGGCATACACTGAATGGTTTAATATCGAAAAGGTGTTAGACAGGGATGTGTAGCGTCACCGTGGCTGTTTAATCTGTTCATGGACAATTGCTTGACAGATTTAAAAGAGAATGAAAGTGGGTTGAGAATGAATGAGTTACTCGTCAAATGTTTTCTATGCTGATGACCAAGTACTACTTGCGTCTTCGGCCGAGGAGTTGCAGGAGATGGTAACTGCTATGGTGGAGCTTTTGTTAGAAAGGGAATGAAGATGAATGTAAAGAAGACGAAAGTGATGGTGTTTGAAAGAGATGAGGCAGTGACAGACTGCAATATCGTGATTGGAGATGAACAAGTTGAACAGGTGAAGGAGTTTTTGTATCTGGGTTCAAAGTATACAAGAGATGGAAAGTGTGAGAGTGATATCGAAAGAAGAGTGAATGCAGGAAACATGGTGAATGGAGCTTTGCACTCCTTTATGAGCAGTCGGAAGTTGTCTAACAAGGCTCGTTTGGCTGTGCATGAGGGGGTGTTGGTTCCGACACTCATGTACGGAAGTGAAAGTTGGGTATGGCAGAAGAAACTTGAAAGCAGAATAAATGCAGTTGAGATGAGAGCGTTAAGAAGTATGATAGGAGTTAAACTGAGTGACAGGATAAGAAATAGTGAGATAAGGAAACGTTGTGATTTGAAAGATGTAGTGACAAAAATTGAGAAAGGTATGCTGAGATGGTTTGGCCATGTCGAGAGAATGAATGAAGAACGATTGATGAAAAAGTGTATAAGGCGAGTGTGAATGAAAGTGTTGGAAGGGTAGACCTAGGAGGACGTTTCTCGACCAAATCAGGGACGTCTTGAAAAAGGCCAGGTCAAGTACCCTAAACCGAAGAGCATGTATGAAGGGAATAATGAAAGTGGACGAAGCGAAACAAGTATGTAAGGATCGCAGCAAGTGGAAAGAAGTGGTCTCTGCCTACCCCTACGGAAAGAGGCGTGATTATATGTATGTATGTATGTAACATTACTAGACTTAAATGGTGTCTGGAATGTATGCTAACAAATCAATCAATACATATATAAACAAAGTTCGCTTACCACTCCTGTCTGTTCGTGCTAAATATGATAAATATTTCTGTAATAAATATTGTGATATTATACATTGTTTTTTTTTATCCAAATACAACCAGTTCAAAACATTTGCCGAAGTAAACTCATTATGCTCCAGACTTGAGCT